>SDVV010022420.1:0-12953 GCA_016164225.1 Gammarus roeselii | reverse complement strand
ATGTGGGCCTAGTGGCATGAGGGCTTAATGAGGTAGGCAATATCTTTGCGGTTACCTCGCTCCAAGGCTATGGAGGGTAGTGGAGAGGCACGTAGCTGATTTCTGCCCTTACACTGACGATCACAAACACATAAAAACTGTGTTGTTGATACGGCACACACACTTTGTTTGCACTGGTGTGATTATTCAAATTTTTAGAATGTCTTTCTTAAGATGGCCGATTTAAAATTTGCCATGTATAATATTTAACACAGCAAATGAAAGTGACCTCCTCTATTTATATCGAGCAGAGGAGGAAACTAGCCACAACCACACCCCACGGCTGCCACTACAAGAGTGAGTGCACTGTTGCCGGAGATACATGCATTCTTGACTAATTGAATAGTTATTCTTTATCTTTCGTTCAATGCTTGACGAGTATTAGGTAGGCAGACATTCTGGTAAATGATTCATGGTATAACACGTCGGTTAAACGCCAACGTGTCGACTGCATTCAACGCCAACGTGTCGACTGGATTGAACGCCAACGTGTCGACTGGATTCAACTCCAACGTGTCGGCTGGATTCAACGCCAACGTGTCGACTGGATTCAACGCCAACGTTTCGGCTGGATTCAACGCCAACGTGTCGGCTGGATTCAACGCTAACGTGTTGGCTGGATTCAACGCGACCGTGTCGGCTGCATTCAATGCCAACGTGTCAGCTAGATTCAACGCCAAGGTGTCGACTGGATTCAACGCCAACGTGTCGGATGGATTCAATGCCAATGTGTCGGCTGGATTCAACGCTAACTTATCGACTGGATTCAACGCTAACTTATCGTCTGGATTGAACGCCAACGTGTCGGCTGGATTGAACGCCAACGTGTGGGCTGGATTCAACACCAACGTGTCGACTGGATTCAACGCCAATGTGTCGGTTGGATTCAGCGCCAATGTGCTGGCTGGATTCAACATCAGTCCATTTGATGAGCTGCTCAGAATTGTACAATACTTATTTTCGTGCAAGTCTTTCCCTTTTTTTATCCGCGGCAGAGAGAGTCTAATTATTTCCTGTGAATGGCTCTGATAAAATAAAAAGAGTGAACTACATGAATCTTTTGGTTGAAGTTAACGGCTCTGATGAAATAAATAGAGTGAACTACATGAACTTTTTGGTAGGAGTTGATGGCTTTGATGGAATAAATAGAGTGAACTTCATGAACCTTTTGGTAGGAGTTAACGGCTTTGATGAAATAAATAGAGTGAACTACATGAACCTTTTGGTAGGAGTTGACGGCTCTGATGAAATAAATAGAGTGAACTACATGAACCTTTTGGTAGGAGTTAACAGCTCTGATGAAATAATTGGAGTGAACTACATGAACCTTTTGGTAGGAGTTAACGGCTCTGATGAAATAAATAGAGTGAACTACATGAACCTTATGGTAGGAGTTAACGGCTCTGACGAAATAAATAGAGTGAACTACACGAACCTTTTGGTAAGAAGTAACGGCTCTGAAAAAATAAATAGAGTGAACTACATGAACCTTTCGGTAGGAGTTAACGGCTCTGATGAAATAGAGTGAACTACACGAGACTTTTGGTAGAAGTTAACGGCTGTGATGAAATAAATAGAGTGAACTACATGAGCCTTTTGGTGGGAGGTAACAGCTCTGATAAAATAAATAGTGAACTACATGAAACTTTTGGTAGGAGTTAACGGCTCTGATAAGGTAAATAGAGGAATTCCGTGAAGTGTGTTGAAGTTTACGTGGTAAACCTTTCAGCAGTTCGTTACATCATACATTTGTGGGAATGCCAATTGGAGGTCCGGTTAAGCCTCCTTTAAAGGAGTGCTTGAGTTCATAACCTACCTTATATCTTCCTGTTTCGTCAGAACCTGTTTGTTTTCCATTAATTTGTTGTATCTATAGCAAAATGATATGATTCTTCATCCAGGATCCAGACCAAAAATAAAATATTAAGTCTAACGTTAAATTTATGAGGAAACACTCGTCTTGATTTTAGGAGAAGCTTCAACTAAAGATTGTTTCGTTATATATGCATTGCAAACACCAAAGAAAATATGCTTAGGTACAACAGACCCACTCACACTATTCAATACTCATTATTATCCACTGCTAGCTATCTGTAAGCATTGGCTACCCCAGCGCGGAGAGCTAGTTAGAGTTAAGTCCGCACTGGCGGGGAGCTAGTTAGAGTTAAGTCCGCACTGGCGGAGAGCTTGTTAGAGTCAAGTCCGCACTGGCGGAGAGCTTGTTAGAGTCAAGTCCGCACCGGCGGAGGCTAGTTAGAGTTTAGTCCGCACTGGCGGAGAGCTAGTTAGAGCTAAGTCCGCACTGGCGGAGAGCTAGTTAGAGTTAAGTCCGCACTGGCTGAGAGCTAGTTAGAGCTAAGTCCGCACTGGCGGAGAGCTAGTTAGAGCTAAGTCCGCATTGGCGGAGAGCTAGTTAGAGCTAAGTCCGCACTGGCGGATAGCTAGTTAGAGTTAAGTCCGCATTGGCGGATAGCTTGTTAGAGTTAAGTCCGCACTGGCGGAGAGCTAGTTAGAGTTGAGTCCGCACTGGCGGAGAGCTAGTTAGAGTTAAGTCCGCACTAGCGGGGAGCTAGTTAGAGCTAAGTCCGCACTGGCGGAGAGCTAGTTAGAGTTAAGTCCGCACTGGCGGAGAGCTAGTTAGAGTTAAGTCCGCACTGTCGGAGAGCTAGTAAGAGTTAAGTCCGCACACGCAAAAGGTCATTCGCGCTCTATGTGACTGCCACGCCATTACGTGGACGCTATTATATGGATAAAAAATAACCATAATATATTGATGACGCGAAACGAAGAGCACTTATTAAGGGCCATAATTACGTACGATTTGTATTATCTCTCAAATTGCATTGTTTTTCATGTATTATAAAATGTTGATAAGGCGGTACTGAGAGTTAGTGATCTGACTTCTGGAGAATAACCCTTGACTTTCTTACGGGACCATTGGTGTGGTGTAACTGATGTTGGGCCGTTACTGAGAGATAGTGATCTGGCTTCTGGAGAATAACCCTTGACTTTCTTACGGGACCATTGGTGTGGTGTAACTGATGTTGGGCCGTTACTGAGAGATAGTGATCTGGCTCCTTCAGAATAACCATTGACTCTCTTACGGAACCATCGGTGTGGTGTAACTGATGTTGGGCCGTTACTGAGAGATAGTGATCTGGCTTCTGGAGAATAACCATTGACTTTCTTATGGAACCATCGGTGTGGTGGAACTGATGTTGGGCCGTTACTGAGAGATAGTGATCTGGCTTCTGGAGAATAACCATTGACTTTCTTACGGAACCATCGGTGTGGTGTAACTGAAGTTGGGCCGTTACTGAGAGATAGTGATCTGGCTTCTTCAGAATAACCATTGACTCTCTTACGGAACCATTGGTGTGGTGTAACTGATGTTGGGCCGTTACTGAGAAACAGTGATCTGGCTTCTGGAGAATAACCATTGACTTTCTTATGGAACCATCGGTGTGGTGGAACTGATGTTCAACTTCACGAGTCAGCATCTAACAAATGTAAAGAAATTAAAAATGAAGGCGACAATATTTAATAGAGGAAGGGATAGGGAAGTGACACAGAGTTGTACACATTCATGTATAAATTGCCAATCCACTTACTTTCACGGCTACCTCGCGGGCCGATCAATGCTACCATAGAGTGGCAGAATAGGACAGCCTAGCGAGGGTAAGGAGGGTGAAGATTTAATGACACAATCGAAGGAGTTTATGCAGAACTGTCAACTTTGTATAGAGAGGTTGATTGACTGTACCAATGACTCAGGAATTCGATAAGATAATATTTACCAATAGTGCGTGAGCAATCGTTTCAACCGCAAGCACAACACTGGCTTACGATCGCGGTGCTATTTAAGTGGCTGCGACGGCTGCTTCTACCGCATCGTTTGACTATATACGTCAGAGCTATACACCTCCCCTACCTGCCTACAGCACACAGTGCCGCATGGGCTCACACTTGCGGCTCAAAACGTAATACCACTAAACCAGATAATTCGCAAATTGGGAATTAGTAAGCAGGCATGCGATTAGTGCTAGACATAATAATAGGCATGAATTGGGTGGGATTCTGTTTGGTCGCGCCCCGTTGGTCATCACACCGCACAGCTTCTTCCTCCCTCATACCCTTCAGCCGGTCCGTTGACTGATGACTTCAACTCCTTTCGTTTGATTTGACGGCCCTCCCGGCCTGAATGGCTGTAGTACGGAATAATTCTTGTTCTGCACGTTGCAAGCCCTTTAGTAGTCGCTTTGCAAGCTTTTTAGTAGTCGCTTTGCAAGCCCCTTAGTAGTCGCTTTGCAAGCCTCTTAGTAGTCGCTTTGCAAGCCCCTTAGTAGTCGCTTTGCAAGCCTCTTAGTAGTCGCACTGCAAGCCCCTTAGTAGTCGCTTTGCAAGCTTTTTAGTAGTCGCTTTGCAAGCCCCTTAGTAGTCGATTTGCAAGCCTCTTAGTAGTCGCACTGCAAGCCCCTTAGTAGTCGCTTTGCAAGCCCCTTAGTAGTCGCTTTGCAAGCCTCTTAGTAGTCGCTTTGCAAGCCTCTTAGTAGTCGCACTGCAAGCCCCTTAGTAGTCGCTTTGCAAGCTTTTTAGTAGTCGCTTTGCATGCCCCTTAGTAGTCGCTTTGCAAGCCCCTTAGTAGTCGCTTTGTAAGCCTCTTAGCAGTCGATTTGCAAGCCTCTTAGTAGTCGCACTGCAAGCCCCTTAGTAGTCGCTTTGCAAGCTTTTTAGTAGTCGCTTTGCAAGCCCTTTATTAGTCGCTTTGCAAGCCTCTTAGTAGTCGCTTTGCAAGCCCCTTAGTAGTCGCTTTGCAAGCCCCTTAGTAGGCGCTTTGCAAGCCCCTTAGTAGTCGCTTTGCAAGCCCCTTAGTAGTCGCTTTGTAAGCCTCTTAGTAGTCGATTTGCAAGCCTCTTAGTAGTCGCACTGCAAGCCCCTTAGTAGTCCCTTTGCAAGCTTTTTAGTAGTCGCTTTGCAAGCCCCTTATTAGTCGCTTTGCAAGCCTCTTAGTAGTCGCTTTGCAAGCCTCTTAGTAGTCGCTTTGCAAGCCCCTTAGTAGTCGCTTTGCAAGCCCCTTAGTAGGCGCTTTGCAAGCCCCTTAGTAGGCGCTTTGCAAGCCCCTTAGTAGGCGCTTTGCAAGCCCCTTAGGAGGCGCTTTGCAAACCACTTAGGAGGCGCTTTGCAAACCACTTAGGAGGCGCTTTGCAAGCCCTTTAGTAGTCGCTTTGCAAGCCCTTTAGTAGTCGCTTTGCAAGCCCCTTAGTAGTCGCTTTGCAAGCCCTTTAGTAGTCGCTTTGCATGCCCCTTAGTAGTCGCTTTGCAAGCCCCTTAGTAGTCGCTTTGCAAGCTTTTTAGTAGTCGCTTTGCAAGCCCCTTAGTAGTCGCTTTGCAAGCCTCTTAGTAGTCGCTTTGCAAGCCCCTTAGTAGTCGCTTTGCAAGCCCCTTAGTAGTTGCTTTGCAAGCCCCTTAGTAGTCGTTTTGCAAGCCCCTTAGTAGTCGCTTTGCAAGCCCCTTAGTAGTCGTTTTGCAAGCCCCTTAGTAGTTGCTTTGCAAGCCCCTTAGGAGTCGCTTTGCAAGCCCCTTAGTAGTCGCTTTGCAAGCCCCTTAGTAGTCGCTTTGCAAGCCCCTTAGGAGTCGCTTTGCAAACCCCTTAGTAGTCGCTTTGCAAGCCCCTTAGTAGTCGCTTTGCAAGCCTCTTAGTAGTCGCTTTGCAAGCTCCTTAGTAGTCTCTTTGCAAGCCCCTTAGTTGTCGCACTGCAAGCCCCTTAGTAGCCGCACTGCAAGCCCCTTAGTAGCCGCACTGCAAGCCCCTTAGTAGGCGCTTTGCAAGCCCCTTAGTAGTCGCACTGCAAGCCCCTTAGTAGCCGCACTGCAAGCCCCTTAGTAGCCGCACTGCAAGCCCCTTAGTAGTCGCTTTGCAAGCCCTTTAGTAGTCGCACTGCAAGCCCCTTAGTAGTCGCTTTGCAAGCCCTTTAGTAGTCGCACTGCAAGCCCCTTAGTAGTCGCTTTGCAAGCCCCTTAGTAGTCGCATTGTATGCCCCTTAGTAGTCGCTTTGCAAGCCTTTTAGTAGTCGCATTGCAAGGCCCTCAGTAGTCGCATTGTAAGCCGCTTATCAGTCGCTTTGCAAGCTGCTTAGTAGTCGCTTTGCAAGCCCTTTAGGAGTCGCTTTTCAAGTGCCCTTAGTAGTCGCTTTTTCTTTCCTCCGCTGGTTTGTGTTCCTTTTTGTGAGTAGCCCCTACCACGTGCCACTTTTTAATATCACAGCTTCCGCCACTCGCTAGGAATCTTGCCGTCAGTTTCACAGTTCTGTCTAATTTACACCATTCCTACACCTGAGTTGCTCCAGTGTCACTTATTGAGCCAAATATCCTGCGCTCCCCTGGGCGTCCTATCGTCACGAGCACCTCCAGCGTATCTGAGCGACGGTGCGGCGGCTACTCTCGCATCAGCCCTAGAGCTTCCAAAATCTCTGCCAATAGGATCGGTCCTCAATGCCCCTTGCGAATACGCTCCGCCCCCATAATGCTTCCCACGAGACTCTGTTGATGTTTTGTTGTTCTGTAGTGCAGATGAATGTGTTAATCTAAAACATGAACTTATGTCGCAGTGGAATGTAGTATGACTGGTTGTCCCCGAAATGCAATTATACCGAAAAATTATTGTAACAATGCGAGTAAATTTTGGAACATTTAATCGGCATATAGAATGAAAGGTAAGTGAACAGTGTTACAAAAAAGGAATTATTGCACAATGCAAATGTAGCTATGTTACAATGCCCCCTTCCCCTTCATATTATGTCAGACTCTGGCTGCATTTTCCTCCAGACGTCCCACCGTCTGCGCGGTTACACGACATCACCTCTCGCTTGCCAAATCAGCGCTTCCCCTCTCGCTGTGAACGATTGGTGGACTTACTATCTATTTATCCGATGCTTACTGTCGTCTCAGGTGTTGCACCAGGTCGGACCTATCGTTGCACCCTTTGATCGAACTGCACCTGTCTGGTAGGTGTGTAAATTCCAACGTTCCCTTGATCCTCTTCGAGTGAATTTGCTAACTCCGACCGACAAACCATCGGTCGGTTGGTTGCGTTGGCGATTCCTTCCATTTGTGCGAATGGTCTAGGTCCTCACTGACGTGGCGACGCACTCAGCAGGCTGTCACAGTTTCCTTTGCTTTCTCGCTGGTTAGGATAAAATAATGTTTGATAGGTTGTATCACGATGGTATTCCCTTTCAGCTATTTCGTTTACCCGGGTGATGCCCTCACATTTCATGCACATCAGTGGCACCTCTCGCACAGCACCGTCACGACCATCGCATGCGGTCCCTCGTTACTTTTCAGGCTCACATACAATTATTTTTTAGTTGCCTCCGTGGTTCATGTCAGCATTTCTCCGCTTGAAGGACTTTTGGTCCTGCGCCTGCAACTGCATACCAGTATCTTCGCTTTCCTGCGCTGCTGAGAGTCTGGGCTGCGCACTGTACCTGTCCCAACCCCTCCTTGCGCTGTAGGAAGTCTGTGCTACGCACTGTACCCATCTCTTCCCCTCCCTGCAATGCTGAGGGTCTATGCTGCGCACTGTATCCGTCCCTCCCCTCCCTGCAATGCTGAGAGTCTATGCTGCGCATTGTATCCTTCCCTCCCCTCCCTGCAATGCTGAGGGTCTATGCTGCGCACTGTATCCACCCCTCTCCTCCCTGCAATGCTGAGGGTCTATGCTGCGCACTGTATCCGTCCCTCCCCTCCCTGCAATGCTGTGGTTCTATGCTGCGCACTGTATCCGTCCCTCCCCTCCCTGCAATGCTGAAGGTTTACACTGCGCACTGCATCCGTCTCTCCCTTCCCTGCAATGCTGAGGGCCTATGCTGCGCACTGTATCCGTCCCACCCCTCCCAGCAATGCTGAGGGTCTATGCTGCGCACTGTATCCGTCCCTCCCCTCCCTGCAATGCTGAGAGTCTATGATGCGCATTGTATCCGTCCCTACCCTCCCAGCAATGCTGAGGGTCTATGCTGCGAGATGTATCCGTCCCCCCTCCCAGCAATGCTCAGGGTCTATGCTGCGCACTGTACCCCTCTCTCTCTCTATGCACGGCGGCTTCTATTATCAGACAATGGCTCCGAGACTTGAAATGCGCTGTCAATATTTACCTCGAAGGAGTCTGTCAAGCGTCTGGGAGGGTATGCAGGGTGCGGTAAAGACATCAGCTTATTTATTCGAGACGCCTTTGAAAGGATGCCACCAGGCTGGGGATGAGTCATAATACACCTCACTTGCCATGTTTCTACGAGAAGAGGTTTTACTATAAATTAGGTGCTATTCACGAAACGAATTTGTGTTCCACTCACGTTTTAATCAAAATTGACTGTTCTCAACTACTTTATTCATCACTGTGGTAATTTCCTTCATCACCAGGGATAAGTTTCTAACACTGCTCTACTTGTAATGTCTTTCATCATCAGGGATGAGTATCTAACACTGCGCTACTTCTAATGTCCTTCAGCACCAGGTATGAGTATCTAACACTGCGCTACTTGTATTGTCCTTCATCACCTATGATGAGTATCTAACACTGCGCTACTTGTAATGTCTTTCATCACCAGGGATGAGTATCTAACACTGCGCTACTTGTAATCCTTCATCACCAGGGATGAGTATCTAACGCTGCGCTACTTGTAATGTCCTTCATCACCAGGGATGAGTATCTAACACTGCGCTACTTCTAATTTCCTTCATCACCAGGGATGAGTATCTAACACTGCGCTACATGTAATGTCCTTCATCACCAGGGATGAGTATCTAACACTGCGCTACTTCTAATGCCCTTCATCACCAGGGATGAGTATCTAACACTGCGCTACTTGTAATGTCCTTCATCACCGGGGATGAGTATCTAACACTGCGCTACTTGTAATGTCCTTCATCACCAGGGATGAGTATCTAACACTGCGCTACTTGTAATGTCCTTCATCACCGGGGATGAGTATCTAACACTGCGCTACTTGTAATGTCCTTCATCACCAGGGATGAGTATCTAACACTGCGCTACTTGTAATGTCCTTCATCACCGGGGATGAGTATCTAACACTGCGCTACTTGTAATGTCCTTCATCACCAGGGATGAGTATCTAACACTGCGCTACTTGTAATGTCCTTCATCACCGGGGATGAGTATCTAACACTGCGCTACTTGTAATGTCCTTCATCACCAGGGATGAGAATCTAACACTGTGCTACTTCTAATGTCCTCCATTACCAGGGATGAGTATCTAACACTGCGCTACTTGTAACCATAATGCAACATTCTCCAGATTGAATATTTATTCATTAATCGTGCATTGTTTTGATGGATTCTTATGCTGAATAATCGGAACTCGTGCATTGTTTGTCATGCCGTGTGCATTCCATTGCTTGCTGGACTCTTCCTTTTACCACCATCTTCCTCTCAACAGCATCCCTCTCTCAGCAGCATCCTTCTCTCAGCAGCCTCCCTCTCTCAGCAGCATCCTTCTCTCAGCAGCATCCCGCTCTCAGCAGCACCCCTCTATCAGCAGCATCCCTCACTCAGCAGCATCCCTCTCTCAACAGCATCCCTCTCTCAGCAGCTTCCCTCTCTCAGCAGCACCCCTCTCACAGCAGCACCCCTCTCTTAGCAGCACCCCTCGCTCAGCAGCATCCCTCTCTCAGCAGCATCCCTCTCTCAGCAGCATCCCTCTCAGCAGCACCCCTCGCTCAGCAGCACCCCTCGCTCAGCAGCATCCCTCTCTCAACAGCATCCCTCTCTCAGCAGCACCCTTCTCACTGCAGCACCCCTCGCTTAGCAGCACCCCTCTCTAAGCAGCACCCCCTCTCAGCAGCATTCCTCTCTCAGCAGCATTCCTCTCAGCAGCATCCCTCTCTTATCAACATTCCTCTCTCAGCAGCACCCCTCTCTTAGCAGCACCCCTGGCTCAGCAGCACCCATTTCTAAGCAGCACCCCTCTCTCAGCAGCATCCCTCTCTCAGCAGCATCCCTCTCGCAGCAGCATCCCTCTCAGCAGCATCCCTCTCCTATAGCAGCATTCCTCTCTCAGCAGCATCCCTCTCTCAGCAGCATCTCTCTCTCATAGCAGTATTCCTCTCTCAGCAGCATTCCTCTCTCAGCAGCTTCTCTCTATCAGCAGCTTCCCTCTCTCAGCAGCACCCCTCACGCATCTGCGTTCCTCACACAACAGTTACAGTCATGCAACTTCTTCCCACACTGAACTGTGTCCCGCACTGAACTGCCTACCACGCTGAACCGTTTCACGACCTCCCAAACTCAACAGCTCAACTCACTACCACAAAGATAACAAGAGGCTCCTAAACGCGACTGCTCAACAGCTTCTCAATATCAGCAGCTCACCCACGTCCCTGACTCAACAGCCTAACTGCCTCCCGCACTCAACTGCTCAACTGCCTTTCTCACTCATCCCTAATTTATTGCAAAACCTTCCTCACGCTCGTCCCTTCTCAGCTGCATCCCTCACTCAACTGCCTTCCTCACTCATCCCTCACTCAACTGTCTCACTCACCGCCCATTCCTCGTGCAACCTTCCTTACCCGTATTTACTTAAGAACATACCTCATCCTCCCCCCTCCCCCCGCCTTCATCCATCATGGTCAGGTGTCAGCCTCTGATCGGTACCGGAACCAGCAGGGCTGGGCCACGGTCTACGGTGCCTTCACACTCTTCTTGACTCAGCACATGATGAGGGTTCTTTACGGTAGCACTGCTTACTTTTTCTTCAAGAATCTCCAGTAGAAATATACTGCTGAAAGGTATGAAACTCTACCGGTGTACGTCCATCTGTTCATAATCTGTTGTCACCCAAGCTTACTCTGATTTTAACCCAAGCTCACGCTGTTTGTAACCCAAGCTTACTCTGTTTGTAACCCAAACTTCCTCTGTTTGTAACCCAAATTTACTCTGTTTGTAACCCAAGCTGACTGCTTGTAACCCAGTCTTACTCTGCTTGTAACCCAAGCTTAGTCTGTTTGTTACCCAAGCTTACTCTGTTTGTAACCCAAGCTTACTCTGTCTGTTGCCGAAGCTTACTCTGTTTGTAACCCAAGCTTACTCTGTTTGTAACCAAAGCCTACTCTGTTCGACGCAACGAAACTTCTGATTAATGTCCGTGCATTGGAGCCTCTTCTATTTATTCAGCTGGAGGGTAACTATTGAGGACCATTTTCTTGTTGGTTGCCCAGTTATTTAATTGAATCAATTAGTCAGTTTGATTTCCGTGTGTAGTTTCAACTTGCTGGCTTCAGTCAATACTTTTATTGCTTTAACTGTTGTACCAAACCGGCGGTCATGATGCTATAACCTGTTTCAAAAAAGCATAGTGGTGCGCTGTGTTGTGCTGACA
This sequence comes from Gammarus roeselii, assembly GCA_016164225.1. Lineage (NCBI taxonomy): Eukaryota > Metazoa > Arthropoda > Malacostraca > Amphipoda > Gammaridae > Gammarus > Gammarus roeselii. Next base: position 1,521 of record SDVV010022420.1, on the reverse strand, counting down.
CAGTGACCGATGATGGTATAACCTCTTTCAAAGAAGCAAAGTGGTGCGCTGTGTTTTGCTGACAGAGTGACCTACCTCTTCCAAGGAAGCATAGTGGTGCGCTGTGTTGTGCTGACACAGTGACCGATGATGCTATAACCTCTTTCAAGGAAGCATAGTGGTGCGCTGTGTTTTGCTGACACAGTGACCGATGATGCTACAACCTCTTCCAAGGAAGCATAGTGGTGCGCTGTGTTGTGCTGACACAGTGACCGATGATGCTATAACCTCTTTCAAGAAAGCATAGTGGTGCGCTGTGTTTTGCTGACAGAGTGAAAGGCAAAAAAAATGCATGCCGGTGCGTCCTTCCATTCAGTGAGATTGGCGAACGTCAAGACTACTACTCTCACGGGGTGGCCTAAGAGTTTTAAGAGGAAACCAACAGCGCCAATAATCTGACCAGTCTTTGTGCCATTGCATCATAGAGCGGATAACACCCTCTGCATATAGTAACGGCTGCATTTACATTTCCAATGCATACTTATTATTATGAATTGGGGAATTATGCAGATGACATCCGGAGGCACTACCGCCGTTGAAATTGAACATAATCTCTGCCATTCACTCAAGTGCAAGGCACGTCCCTCTGGCATGCACCAGGAACATGTTTCGTGTCTCTTGCGGGCACCAGGTAAATGATTCGTGTCTCCGACAGGCACTAGGTACATGTTGCATGTATTTGACAGGCACCAGATACATGTTTCGTGTCTCTGGCAAGCATCAGGTACAAGTTACATGTATCGGGCGGGCACCAGTTTCAGGTTGCGTGTCTCACGCAGTCACGAGTTTGGGTTGCTTGTCACTGGCAGGCACATGGTTCAGGTTGTGTGTCACTTGCAAGCACCAGGTACAAATTGCATTTTCTGGCCGAAGCCATGCACAGGTGGCTTGCCTCTGGCAGGCGCCATGCACAGGTGGCTTGCCTCTGGCAGGCGCCATGTACAGGTGGCTTGCCTCTGGCAGGCACCATATACAGGTGGCTTGCCTCTGGCAGGCGCCATGTACAGGTGGCTTGCCTCTGGCATTGACCAGCTTTAGTCCACGTTCCTGCGGCAGAGCCTCTGGCCGGCCCACCCGTTATCTCAAGCCGCAGACCCAATCGGTGAAATTGAGTTAGCTGTGCAAAGAGTAACATTTGAATACAGGAATAGAGGAGGGTAGCTGTGCAAAGAGCTGCATTTGAATTCAAGGATAAACGAGGGTAGCTGTGCTTAGAGCTGCATTTGAATTCAAGGATAGAGGAGGGTAGCTGTGCATAGAGCTGCATTTGAATTCAAGGATAGAGGAGGGTAGCTGTGCATAGAGCAGCATTTGAATTCAAGGATAGAGGAGGGTAGCTGTGCATAGAGCAGCATTTGAATACAGGAATAGAGGAGGGTAGCTGTGCATAGAGCTGCATTTGAATTCAAGGATAGAGGAGGGTAGCTGTGCATAGAGCTGCATTTGAATTCAAGGATAGAGGAGGGTAGCTGTGCATAGAGC
>SDVV010022419.1:0-12954 GCA_016164225.1 Gammarus roeselii | reverse complement strand
GCCAGCAATCCGCGGACTGTAATGGTTAATTGTTCTACTCAAGCATCTCACATAAACGTTTTTCTGTGAATGGGTTTTCCAGCGCTGCGAGGGGGGAGCAGAGGTTCCAGGATTCAGAGGGGCCTCTATAGTGTCCCCCAGTTTCTCAAAAGGCTCCCAAAGGGCCCCAGAATGTCCAAGTGGACCACCCCAAATCCACCTGGTCTCCCAAGTCCCCCGGGTTCCCGAAACCCGCGGATCCCACGAGTACCTCCTCTTCCTGGGTCACCTTGTCTCAACCAACCTCGATGCACATAATAAAAATAACCACTGCAAAATTTATCACCATGAAAAAAGAGCCCAAGCAAGAAGAAATAATAAAATACTAAAATAAAGTGTTAATGATCTAAAAAATGAATAATCATCCATCCACCCCAAAGAACAAGCGTGAGTGGAGAATGGTTGTGAATGGTTGATTTTGGCGCTGCTCTGATGTGCTTTCCCGCCCTTGGCATCCCGCTGTCGGGATAGTTGTGGGTGGGTGGGGGGGGGGGGCGGCCTTTATGACGAGGCAGAGGTAAACCAGTGAAAACTGTCGGGCCCTGCTGTTGACGACGGTTCCTCGGTGCATTCGGGACCCAGTGTGTAAGTTGAGGGGCTACCGGCCGGACCCTTTAGCACAAAAGGGCTAAGTTGTGTGAGTGTGAGGTGAGCCTTGCCGTCGGCCACCCCCCTTTCTGGGGAACGCGGCCTAGTGTCTGTATATGTATCTGTACAAGCTTAAGTAGCATTACCTACAGTAATATAATGATGCAGAAGGTATCCATCTTTGAACTAGAGGCTTTCAATTGTATACGGTATAACATACGTCTAGAGATTGCCTTCGATCGTGTATGGAAATGAAATTTCAATCACGATGTCATTTATTAAGTAAAAAAGTATCAAATCCCGATGTAACAAATATAAAACTTCAACAGTAAAATAGTATAGTGTAATGTTTTCTCATAAATAATGGAACAGATTTCATAAATAAAAACAGATAATTGAAATTCTGCTCATGTTCACTGTACCGAATTAGAAGAAATCCTGAAGCAGTGAGTACAAAAAGAGCGAGCACAAGCACATGTCCTATTAGCGTTGCAAATGACCTGCACATTATCATTCAGCTTGGCTTGAACGTACGTATTTCACCAGTGTCCCCATCGGCTACACTATCACGGGATCATGAGGCGATCAAACTTGGTCGCAGAGAGACAGAGGCCGAAACTGCGAGGCTAATTTGCCATCCCAACAGTCGAGAACTGATAATGCTTAAGTAGCTCAATTTTTTTTAATTTACATTAATTGCTAATTAGTTTAACGATTCCTTGTCACTTCAATCGTTGGCAAGACACCTTAATTGTGATATTTCATTTGATCATTTACACCGGAGCCTCATCGCGAGTCATCGCACGCTCCCCCGTAGGGCACATCATATTTAATAGAATAGCTATACGTGGATTTGAGCCTCATTTCCACCGGAGCCACAACGTGAGTCATAATAGGCTTCCCCGTAGGGCGCGAGTCATGAATGGTAAGTTCGCACGGCCTCGCGTGCGAAAATATTAAGTCTGGTCAAGTTGAAACCAAGTACACACTTCAACAGTGGCACAAGAGAGCAAAGAGTTCACGCGTATCTTCGTAAATGTATTGTAATTTCTATGCGTATAGGATTAACGCAAAGCTTTGTTTGCGGTGGTCGAGAGTAGTTTTGGCTGCAGATCCGTAGACAACGGCTCCGTACTCCACACGCAATCGTATTATTGCTCCGAACAGCGTCATTCCGGTGTCCATGTCGGCACCGAACTACAGGGATATACCAATTGAATGAGTCCTGTCGATCTTTTGCAGCGAGTCGCCAGGGCTGCGATGTGGGGTCGCCACGTGAGTTTAGGGTCCCACATAAGACCCAGGAATTTGATAGTTTATTTATTATTTGCTTCTAAGTTCCACCGGAGTCTCAACGCGAAGTTAATGCAGACTCCCCCGTAGGGCGGTCGGGAATTTGATAGTTTCTTCGTATGATAAACATGTGTTGTGCAGCGTTAGGGCTGGTTTCAGGTGTAAACCGGGCACAAGGGTAAAGTGCATACTTTTAGTTTTAGAGGGCGAGAAGCGGAATCCGTTTAGGGGAGCCCAGTTCCCGACAAGGTTTAGGCACTTCTGGAATTCATGTTGAATTGTTATGATGTTAGGAAGTCTGAAGCTTATTTATAGGTCGTCAACGTATAGTGATGTGAGCAGTCTTCCGTCTAGGGGAAGAACGTCGGCTAACTTATCGATTTTGAGGATAAAAAAAGAGTCACACTGAGGACGCTTCCTTAGGGGACGCCCATTTCTTGCGGATATGATTTGAGACTCAACTTGAAAAATATGGAAACAACATGTTCTCCTCGGACGAAGGCCTGTCAAATGTCTGATTCTAATCGTATGAGGTGGTGCGTTGTCCAGTGGCGCTTTCAGCCACCGCACTGGATGTTGTTAAGGCATGCTTGCATTTCAAGGTAGTCGACTAGGCGTGAGTTTATCATTCTTTCCACAGTCTTACATAGGACGCTAGTTATGTGGGTCGCTGTGACATTTCCCGGGTTTGGGTATCGGAATAATAACGCATTCCCGCTGCTATTGATTGGGAAAGAATGAATTTGAATACGACGTATTGAACACATTTAGTAGGTGCTGGAGAGCGTTGTCAGGATTTAATTTGATCATATTGATGTACACTCGGTCCGGCCCGGGTGAGGTTTCACGCGTGAGATCGATAGCATATTGTAGTTCATGGAGGGAGAAAGGTCGTTGTACAATTCTTCATTTGCTAAAGTGAAGTCGATAAGCTCACTTACTTTTATGATCTTTTCCCGTTAGAAAGAAGCCGTATAATTTGTTGGTTGCGATATTTGGGTGAAAGTCTAAGCTAGTTTGCCCGCGTATGAAGAATAGCCTGTGTCTCCGTCCGACAGTATGTGGATAGGTTGCTCGGGCGACCTTGGATTAGTCTATTTTTCATTACACTTGGGAAAGAGGGGCGTTTCGATTGATTGTGTTAACTAACTGGGTCCAGCTTTCTCGCATCTCCTCCACGCTATGTATGCGGAACACGGCAGTTTCCATTTTCCAGGCTACTCGGTTCCTGTGTGGGACGTACGCGGCGGAAGGCCCAGTGTATCCTTCACGTTGGTCCATTGCTTCTTGTACCTCCGGGCACCACCAAGGTTTTGGAAAAAAAAGTTGAGGAAAAATATTAGGGAATGCATGCGACAGTTGCATTTTGGAATTTCTCGTATAAGATGTAGGACAAGGTCGCGCTCTGAAATGTCTTCGGGAAGGCCCTCCACATCGTTCCATGCGACATGTGTCGAGTGTTCCTCACAGCTGGCTTTCCGGTAGTTGAATCGAAGTTCCTGTGCGTCAGGATTGTTTGGTCGGTTAGTAAGGAGCGATATGATCACTGGTTTGTGATCACTGTCATGTGTTGAATGCAGGACTCCCCAAACGAGTTGGGGAGCTAAAGTGGGGGAACAGATTGAAAAATCGATGGCGGTTTCACTTTCCAGGGTGATCCGTGTGGGTTGTCCGTCGTTGAGAAGGACCAGGTTGTGAGTGTCTATGGTGTTGGCCATTATCACTCCTCTGGGGTCTGTTTTCGCGCATCCCCACACTTCGTGGTAGCTGTTGAAGTCTCCAAGAATTAGTACGGGATGATGCAGTTGGTTAAGCAGATCGGTCATTAGTGCCTCCGTGAGGTCATAGTTTTATGACGAGTAGATAGATACCACTGTAATAGGCCTTGAGATACATATCTTCTCTGCGACAGCTTGGAGTTCTGTTCTCAGAGGGAGGAGGTGATGAGGTATGCTTTGATGAATCATGAGTGCCACTCCTCCGTGTGCAGTCACATTATTGTGACCTTCGCGACGGTGTATGACATAATGAGGGATTGTGAATTGATTTGAGCCTCATTTCCACCAGAGCCGAAGGATTGTGAGGGTGGCTGTGTCACGGAGTTTGATCTCCTGGAGGCCTACCACCAAAGGTTTATGGGTGGAGATTAGCGATAATAATGAATCTTTCTTGCTCCTAAGTTCCTAGCAATTCCACCGAAGTATTGTGTTGTTGTTCATTTCGGATTTGTTGTACGCCCAGATTTTGATGGTCTGGAGCGGTCGTGTGGTTCGTAGGAACTTTTGTGGTGTTCTTGTCTATGAGGAGCAGGTGTCCTAGATCGAGAGCGTTCGCATGAGCGTCTGCTTTCTGTAGAACATGATCTCTTAGACTCACTGCGTTCTCGTCTGTGAGTGGTCTTGTAGGAGGAGGAGGACGAGGGAGTACGATCTTTGTGTTTGCTTCTTGAACGAGCGCGTTTCTCTTCTATGGAGGGTTTTGTAAACATTATGATGGGCTGAGTAGTAGTCGTTGGGATATTCGAGTCTAGTGCGATGCATGGTAGATCAATGGTTTGGGGTATCAGTTTTTCGTTGAAGATGTTCAACGCGTCCTCGCGCAGGCGATGGTCGTTCTCACTTGTGAGTTGTTCTGGTGTTGGGCATGTTAGCTGAGGGTTGAATACCTCACTTTGGTTTTCGCTGGGTGCGGTTGCAGTTAAGACGGTCAGAAGTTGTTCAACGCTCTGATCGAGGCGAGCTGTGGCTTGTGGGGTACTGCTAATCTTTTGGCTTCGTGGCGAGAAGGTGTCACGTATCCCGCGGTCGTCGTCGGAGGAATCTTCGTCTCTTGGCCTTTTGATTTTCGGGTTATTAGACCTCTACTCGTAGTCGACCGAGGCAGCATCCATCGCAGTGCTTTCCTGGGCACTGGTGGATTCATTGCTTGGGGCGCCCGCCTCTGTTACGAGGACAGTCGCAGGGCTGGTTTGGTATTGTTAGTACTGGAGAGGGGTGTAGGGGTCATGGTAATAGTTTGTGGCATGGTCTTGTCCACTGTTAGATCCTCGGTTTCCACCCGGGGTTCTAGGTGAATGAAGGTGGGGCCTTCGTTACATACAACTTGAAATGTATACAACTATATTTATATACGTTCTAAAAATTAACTTGAATAGATTCAAATATAATCTTATAACTAGACTCAAAGCTAAATATTTTTGGGGTACGGTTTTTGTTTTTTATGAGCTTTTTTGTAACGCTTTTTAAATTATTTTCAAACAACGGTGTCTGTGGGAGGCTCACTTTTTTGTGCACCAAGGGAGGGGATGTAGCTCCGAACTGAAAGAAGGGAACGGTGGAGGGACCTTTTAACTCAGAACATATTTACACTAAGGGACAAATGAAATTTGGTGGTTGACGAGGACGCCGCGGAAAGACGGGTGAGCTTGGGATACCCCCAGGAGGGTATCCCTCTCAGGTGCCTTATTACTCTTGCTCTTAAGAGATGATAGTCGATCTCTCCAATTACGTTGAAAACTTCAACCTTGAAGAGACGATATTCGGTCTCGGAGCGATATCCGGCTTAAATCGGTGACCGGCTCTTATTTTGATACAGCAAGAAAAAAATTAGCTTCTTTACTGTGGAAATTTGTAAACTTTGAAGCTTAGACGCGAAGAACAGTATACGATGGTGTTTTCGAACTTACTTGTCACTCATTGGTTACGATACTGCCTCTGCGCAAATCTGCCCGAAATAGCTCCGGCAATGTATATTTCTTAACATAATGCAAATACTCCTCTAGTTGATAACTTTGGCACTTCAAGCTGAGTATAGACCAAGATTGATCTTAGTTTCACTAGTATCAAAGAATGGCACCGAGCTATCAAGGCAAACCTTACAATGCTTTTTATATCAGTCTCACATTTCCCTCATTCTTACGGGCCACCTGCTGCTACTTAGAAAATTATCGTTCTACAACATGCTTCCTGAACCATTGCTATAAATAGCCTAGTTATTAAATTGAGTTAAATTCGATTGATCGACTTGGTTTCTGGGTTTTAGTTAGGAAACTTGTTCGATTCCTTTTTCTTTGTTATTCTTGTCCTACTCGCCCATCCTCATTAATTAGCCACTTATCTTCATACTTGCGTTCCTTTTATTCACACAATCCGGTTTTTTCTCTCCTTTGTTATTCCCGTCCAGCTCAACCTTCGTCCGTATAACTCTCTTTATGTATGTCCACTATCCCCACTCTTGATGCTATCTTTGTCTCCTTTAGCCTCCTTATCGCCAGCACTCTCATCATTCGATGCCCTGTTAGCGCCTCTAAAGAAGCCTCTGGCGCTGGTCAGTGTGAGGTAGAGCAGCTCATACTCCTGCTGGTGTTGGTGAAGGCGGGCAAGCGTCAGCGACAAAGTCTCGGCCAGCTTCTGGTCGCCCGATGACATGCACTCGCTGCGCTGCCTCTCCACCTGAATAACAAGCAAATAGAGCTTTATTAGAGGATGAAATGCACTCGGGCATGAAAATGTTCCAAGATGATTAGGTAGGTAAACGTTTTCTAACTCTTTAATAGTGGTTGCGCGAAGTCCTTCCTTTAATCGCAAAAGTTATATAGATTAGAGTGACGAGGCTTTCTAGCGCGCTGGTCAGCAGTTTCCTAACGGCGAATGTCAGACCAGAAACTGGTGCTGCATCACGCTTCAGCCAGACGCATTTTAGATTAGATTTAGCATTGCTATAGCATGACAAACTTTAGACGAGATTAGAGCGCCTGAGTTTCCTGCTGCGTCAAGTCAATAACCTATAAGCTGCGAATGTCAAAGGTTTGCTCGGGTGCCACTGAAAGTACAGTAGCTCCAACGGAGCGTTATCACTCAACCTACCCAGCTCAAGAGCCTTGAGACTTAGCAGTCGTCCTTAAGGTGCTAAGGGCAATGCGCCTCAACACATTAATTTACGAGAAGATGACATAGAAACAGGAAAGGTTTCTATGCGTGAGCTAAAAAAAAAAAAGAATGAAAAAAAAGAGGCGAGGCTTAGAAAAAAGTTGCATGAAAGAAAGAACGCGTGACATATAAGCCACACGAAAAATGAAAATTTAGGACCGGTGTGCAACGACTATCGATATAGTGTTCGTAAAGGAGACAGACGAGTTGGAAAAGAAAATATCAACTAGACATAAGAAGCAACTGAGGTAAATAAGAGTCGAGTACATTTAGGATGATGGATAAAAAGATATTGAAGGGTGAAGAAGTGGAGCGTCTGACGGGAAATAAGGCTGTTAACCCTCCTTGTTGGGCTGTGACTTCGTGTGGCCCGTGAGCCTAACACACAACTAGTCGAGAGGGAGGGACTACATTTTGAAGCACCTGAATCAGACAGTTCCGAAACTACGCCTTCAAGCATTTCATGGAAATCTAACATGAGGATAGGCCGACACGCTGCCCATTCGGGCACAGTTGTATTCAGTCAGTTTTCAAGCGTGTTTGGTCAATCATCAATAGTTAATGGTTCAAACATAAGATACTTCCTTGGAAAACTAACTTACTTTTTCCGTTTGCGTGATGAAGTACCTTCTGACGCCTGACCACCAGTGAAGGGAGTCGAACACAGGTCCTTGACCTAGTACACTCAGCAAGTAGGCCACGCCTGCAACGCCAAGCAAAGATGATCCGTAAAAATACTTATGAGCAAAATTCATTGTACTTTACGTTAACAGGCAAAATTTTTAGAAGATAGTTAGAATTACACTACAATTTTTCATACAGATAGAGTACAATTTTGATCACGGTAAAACGGTACATCGCGAGTACTGGTTTTAGATAGTTTGTATAAATAGGTCTAGTATAATTCGAGTTAAGATTAGTTTACACACATTCAGCTCACGTGATCAGTTGTACGAGTCTGACAACGGGAATTTCTCGTACTTTTGTTCAAGTGTACGTCATTCTCTGCTTACTTAGTCTGTGATGAGGTTAGTTTTCAATACTTTTGCTGGAATAATCGTCACTATTTCAAGCTAAACACTTTTTGAACAGAAAATATCACAACTGACCCATTGCAAAACCATCCATTGTAAAAGCAGCGCCTGACTTATTCTTCTTGTTAAGAAGATCTTTGGCAACAATCGCGTGATGAACAAAGTTCAGAGAGAGCGCCGGCACAATCAAGTAGAAGTTACGGAGATGGCTGCTAGCATCACCAGACAGAGCGCTGTTGAATACCTCCACCAAGATCTGACACAGTGAGGAAGGCCAAAGGTTAATGACGCAGGACAAACGGTGGTTAAAATTAGTTTCTCAACGTGCTACATCAAAAGAATATCCATTAGCAGTTTAAGATCAGCTAAACTCACGGTTGGTTACTTTATTTAGCATCAATATCGAAACCATTACGTTTCCTACTTTATTTGATAAGGATTTAATTTTATTGCTTTCAAATTGAATTATTTGTCGAGAAAGCTCGGTTGCGTTTTCGTTAAAGCTTACCCGTCAACGACGTTTCTGTTGCTACTATACCGAGGCCCTAATCAACTAAAGATTGGCATTCACCTCCTAAGACGTGATGTGTAACCTGCCTGATGATGGCATAGTTGGGGTAGAGGTGCGGACAATGGCATACGTAACTGAGAAACACATGTTGACTTTATCAGTCGCGGCAGCTGGACGAGACGCACTAGTATTGTGAGCGATTAATCCAGGTATACAAACATCTAACTTCTATTTCAACTATTCTCTATAATAGAGAATAAGAATCACAAGATGGGCAATGGAAAATGGAATGCAAGGCACATAGCGTTTGATAGTTAAATATCCTCAAGTAAATTCGTACCACGCCACAAAATTCTCGAGTCTAGTCACATATAGATTAAGAATAGTCCCACCAAGAAAACAAAAACGCAGGTAAAAAATTGTGGTTGTACGAAACTAAAACTGCAAAAGGAAACAGTTCACATCTAATTTTATAATACGATAACAAGAGCGTTAGTTGATAGTTGGTGAAACAGAATGACCGTTCCAAACCTTGAAGAAGTCAGTGTCTTCATGGAAGGACTGCTGCAGGTTTTGTATGACAGTGTCCAGGTTGCGAGCTGCGGTCAGCGTCTGCTCGGACACGACTATCTTGCCATCTGAATCGCCAGCGTTACCAGCAGCAGCGTCTCTAAGGCGACAGAGCTCAGCGAAGGGCGTTAATCGAGACAAGTCAGGCAAGAAGCGGACGGTGTTGCTGGAGCAGCGCAGACCGCCTGATCGCACCAGTCGCACGTAGCCCATCGCGTTTCCTGATGAAGCCAGGACATAGATGCTTAAATTCAATTTGCGTTAGGTTTTAACAACATAAATTTCTACGCGCAGGTATGCATGTTTCGAAATATTTGATCAACACTGAAAACTTTATAGTTGGAATAATATATATTTTTCCAACTATATAGCATTTTGTGTTCCTTCGCAGACTTCTAATTCTGATTGATCGTATTTGATCATTATTTCAAAATGATTTGTCTATTGCCAGAGAGTTTGCAATCTAACCCATCTGTGTCACCAGCCCGCGGAACTGGTCGAGGTACGACAGCCCCTGGGAGTTGATGCCCAGTTTGCGGATGCCCAAGTTGAACTTTTCAGCGCGTTCGAACGGAAACCACTTCTCTTCAACTGTGCGAACCTGTAGCGCAAAACAATAACACGATTCAGGTCTAATTATTGTCATTGCAATCACCGGATAACAAGGCAATCTACAACAAAATCAATTTCAGCGTTTAAACTTACTTCGATTATGATAGCAATGTTTCCAAGTGCAAAACTGCCATCTTCAAAGATAGAAATCAAAGAACAAGAGTGGCAGAACAAAAACCTTCTTTTACGGACAGTTAACATGACAGAAGTTGTAAGTAAACCTCAAATTGAAATGAACCATACATTTGATTAAAGAGACCATCTCCCCCGAGTTTCGACGTAATGAGCTCGTCCGTAGGGAGCTCTTTATTATTTTTATTTCATAACGAAGTTACATGTGGCCCTCTTAGTACGGCCTCGTTGCTCTGCACTTTCACTGATATGCCGCAGTACATTGGGTGACGAACGAATTATATCGTTAGTACTGCTGTTTAATGTGTACTCTGCCTAGTATTGAGCGGTATGTTAACCGAAAGGTCATTGGGCTTAGTGGCGTTGTTATGCTGGGTTTGTAATCTACATAAGTCCTCACTAAAGTTGTCTTTACGATGCTACTATCACTTTACAATGCCCCGCCGTACTTAAGGACGTACGGAGATTAAGATCTCTAAGCGGGGTTCGACCTCGACGTCGCTGCTGACGTCGTGAAACCGGAGAGTGCAGGCTGAGGCGCGGGGCATTCGAGAGTTGAGAGCTAGAGACGATAGATGGAAATTCTCGGGTTTACTGCGGAGCCACATTTCAATCAGGAATGTGAACATAAAAACCATAAAAGGGAGGTCACGCGTTTAAAACTGCTTTGTCGCATATAGTTATCATCTCTTAAGAGTAGAGCGTGGCTCATGATTCAGCTTTGAGCCTTTTAAATTAATAGTATTGATGATACTACGGCTTCCGCTAGACACCTGACGGTTTGTTGATAAGAATAGAGACGTGATAGAAGCAGGTTCGTTGTCCAGTGCTGCGACCCCCTTTGTACCGACTCGCCTTTCTCATTAAAAGAGTACGGCGGTAAACTCTTTAGATAACGGCTTACTCTGAGTTACAGAGCAGCCGAGGCCTACGGTCTCACGAGTTACCCTGCTGCGTCACAGTTGACAGCAATCTGCTTTAAGGCTATAGTTCCTGTTACGGGCGGGGTATTTACGCTAGAATTATTCAACCCAGAAAGTGTTTACACAGGAAACAATTCCATGGATTCATTTTAGCTGGAAAGTTTTCGATCGAAAGTGTTTACGAAGGAAAGATTTTCAATCAAAAACTTGTAGCCTGGAGAGAAGATTGAACATATTCTTCAGTGGCATGAAATTTTTTTGCTCAGAAAGGGGATTGGGGCGAAAGTGTTTAGGATGGAAAGTTGATAGCATAGAATTATTTAGGATAAAAACTATTTACGACGGATTATTTTTCGTTGGAAGTGCTTACGTTCGAAAAGTCTGTTTTGGGCAATTCAATTCAGTCGAATGTACTTCAGCCGGAAAATGTTTTGGGCGGAATCTGTTAAGAACGGAAAGTGTTTACGATGGAAAATATTTTATTTGGGTAAAAGGACGATGGAAACGCACAATACTTCTTTCTTGCAAGGTTAGATTAGGTTACAGTTAAAAATATACCATCCAACGTCAACTTCCAGGGAAAATAAATTCCAGCGTAGATTTTTCAGTCCTAAAAACTTTCCGTTCAAAACCATTTCTGGGCCAAACTATTCGATCCTATACATAACGAGGTCAGATGATTTGGGGTATTTTCCATCTAGGATTCTTTCCATCGTAAAATTTTCGAGGCAAACTAATTCCAGCGTAAACACTTTTGGTCCCAAGAAATTCCGTGCTCAACACTTTCGGTTCTTAAATGAATATTTGAAAATGCGTCCCAGCGTGTTGAAATTCGATCGTGAACGTTTTCAATCGTATCAACATTCTACCCTATATTTTTCCAGGGTAAGATATTTGCTGGTAATAGCTTTCCAGCCTAAACACATTCCGTTCAAAACTTCCAGCCTGAACACTTTCGAGGCTGAATATTTCCGTCGTAAACATGCCACTTTTTTTTACGACTCTGAACGCAGCCCTAGCCAGCATTGGACACCCTACGTGCAATCATTGAGGATCTACCGATCATACATTATCAAGTCACCGACGTAGTTTGTCCGTAACGTTAGGTGCTAGAAAGAGAAAATCCGTGGTTGGAATAACCCACACTCCTACCGTGCAGCATTGTGAGTGCAGTATCATAGATATGAACCTGTTCGGTACATGTTATGCCTACGTATTTTGGTGGGGTAGGGCAGTTAAATTATAGCAAAAGGGCAACAGTGGTGTTTTTATTAGGTGATGGAAAAATTTTCAGTACTTTCTTCGATCACATGATTCACGTACCGCACAAGTCCCGTGATGAACTGACCAGCTTGTTCTTCGACGAGTTTCTCAATGTAAATCAAGCTTGAACTGTTGAAGTAGGTTGGATGTGGTGCGGTTGGGCATATCTTTTGACACATGCTGGTCTAGGAGAGTTTACAAGTGTTTACAAGTGTCGGAAGACGACGACAGGATTTTGGCCCAAACTAGGTTGACTTTTGATGGCAAGAGGATTAATTCTGAACTGGAACGTCTAAGAGCGCTTCATTTGACATTTCTTTTCATTAAAACAACAAGGAAATGGTTTAGCTATTTAACAACGATTCATGTAAAATTTATCGAGCCGAAACCCTAAGTGTTTTAATTGTATTGCTGTTTACAAACTCCGCTGCAAGTTTGTTCCATTCTTCGACAACTTTATACATAAAGAAATTGCGCGTGACGTCAAGTGAGAAACCCTTCCCAACGAATTTGTATCAATTATTCCTAGTCACTCCGCTAGCATCTAGAGTGAAAAGGCTCGCTCGGTCGACGTTTTCCTTATCCTTCCTAATCTTCCACACCTCGATCATGTCACCTCTGACTGGACGTTTCTCCAGTGAATAAAGATTGAGTTCACGTAGTTGTCTTCGTACGATTTATTGCGCAGTGAAGAGATAAGTTTGGTAGCTCTGCGTTGAACCTTCTCTAATTTAATAACGTCTTTTCTTAGATATGGTGACCAGAACTGAACGGAATACTCGAGATGCGGTCCAACAAATGAATTGTATAAATAGATTGATTGATTGATTTGGGCCTCATTTCCACCAGAGCCTCAACGTGAGTCATAATAGGCTCCCTCGTAGGGCGCGACCGTCGTTGGTTTAGGTAAGTCCACACAACCTCGTGCGTGAAAATATTAGCTTTGTCAAGATGAAGTCAGTACATATTTTAATTGTGGCATATTCGCGTATTAGCGCGTACGAGAGAGTATAGAGTTAATGCGTATCTTCGTAAAATGAGTAGATGTTTTAGTGCGTAGT
>SDVV010022418.1:0-12954 GCA_016164225.1 Gammarus roeselii | reverse complement strand
TATGTATACATACATAAATATTTATATTCATGATGGATATATGTTCATTTTCTTAATTTTGTTTATTAATTTGAATCCAATTTTGATTAATCACCACCCGACGATTGTATTTTCATTCAGATTACTTATTTAAAGTTCACCAGCATAGGGACGTTTCCTGAACATTCCTGACAATATTCTTGCCTAAACGTCGCGTCGATTACCGATTTTGAATTATTGTGCAAAAAATATAATATAAACTTAACTGGTCAAAGCTCTGATTGTTTTTTACTTCTAACAGATAATTTGAATTGGAGAGGAATGATGATAATCTCAGTATTTACCAGATATTATTCAAATGTCCGTTTTATCATGTAGCTTCTCAATTAGTGGGAACAACAATTCTCATCACACAGAGCGTCCAAGGTAATTAGCTATTCTTCCACTGCTATCTCAAAAATCTGGCCCTAGTTGAGCTCCATCGAATTGAGTGTTGCTCCATGAACAAAAAAGCTGCTAAATTCATTAGGACTGACCGCTCACATCCCAAATTAAGGAGTGTAAGCCCTGTGGCGGTGAGCGACTTTACCATGTAGAGGAGAAACCATTCTTATCAGCACTAATAAGATTAAACACTCGAATTGTGATATGATTTTAAAAAAATCACTGCCTGCGGGGGAATGTATTGTTTCTGCTTGTGTTGTTAGTTAGTCGTCCCTTTAGACAATAATTAACTTCCGGATAATGCAAATACACATTGTAGACAAGAACACTTGCAATGTTGGCACGTGAATGATAGCTAATAAAAACGATTCATGAGAAAACATTTGATCTGCTTCTACATCAATGTGCTGTGATATGTTCTCTTCGATGAAGGACGGAACGAAAGAACATGATATGGCAGTGATGAGTCTCATAGGTTAGAATATTTTTGCAAATATGTTGTTGATGGATGTGCTTCCATTAATTTCCAGGTTTATCTGAGGTAATCGATGGCCACAATGGCAGACTGATGACATTATCAGGTTTGCCTAAGTCATCTTCCCATTTTGATTGACTGATGTAGTAAATTATAAATTGCATCCGTCCAGGTGTTGCCAGAAGTGATAAAAATCAGAATCTAAACTGTGTTTAGCAATTTGTGCATTTCTCTGAACGCAGAATTCTGTTTCTGACGCCTGTTTTACGATACCGGTTGTTAAAAATAACTTTGCTCAAACGAATATACTGCAGGTATCATTAGTATTTAACACAATGCTTCATTTATTTCCAGATGGCTAAATTTTATGTGTGTAATTGCGTTCGATAATTACCTTCAGGAAATGATAAGGAGATGTGGTGAATTATGTTTTGGTCCCTTGAATTTTCCTATTTCATGCACCTACTTCAAATAAATGTAGGTATAATGGACTCTGCACTAATGTTTGAAAAAAAGTTTTAACAAAAAATATATATATTTTGGAACGATTAGAAAAATTCAAGATACTCTTAAGTCTTTGATATTCATTTGTTTGTCAAGCACACATAACATGGTTTGTATGCGACAATCGGAAGAGAGCACAAGTACCACTTAAGTAACTGCCAGACTAAGATCCTGGCCTAAGAATATCCCATTAAGGAAAAAAACTATCGACAACTGAAATTTACCGTTACATGAATCAATTGTTGGTCAATTGCCCATGCTCAGTCATATTCATGTTCCGCGTGGCTTTCAGTAACACGTGGAATAATTTACCGTTACATAAATCAATTGCTGGTCAATTGCCAATGCTCAGTCACGTACACGTACAGCGTGGCATTCAATAACACGTGGAATATGAGGCCAACGGTCCCAGCCATGTATACGGTGTATCCCATTACATTTAAATTCTACGCAATAAAACATCGTATCAAGAAAACTGGGTTGTCATCATTATTTTAACGCGTTCCATGGCTTCTGGTGGCCGTATCACTAGACGCGCCTCAGTCAATTGCCCGATTCCAGGCTTAATGACCCAGTTAGAGCGAGCATCGACGGATCAGTTTCAGCGCAAAGAACAAATCGCCCAATCTGGCCGAGCTGTGCTTTACAACAGGTAACAGGAAAGCTGGAATTACTATAATATACTGGTTGAGAATCACGAACAGCCCGAGTTTATTTTTTTTCCTATCGAGTTGTAATTTTCATCGCCTAATACTTTGGAAACACTTTTTAATTCTCAAAGTTTTATGGGAAAGTCCTATGTAACTGTACAATTTTAATCTAATAACTTGATCAGAATGAATACAGATGCTCCGGCATGGGGTGATGTCTCCTAACGATCCTCTTCTATTTCAGCGAGCGCGTGCGTGTTCCTGTTAGCTGTCTATCTGCCATGCTGTTCACTGCTACAGAGGCTAAATTAATTGGGCTGCTAATACATTTTTGTAGCTTTGTCGCGAATGTTAAGCAATTTGCAACGATGGCAAACCAGAGACCGTACGGTGAGAGGACTTAGTTGAGCAGTTTTTCAAACAGTGAGGTAATAGTTAACATGCCACATTTCAACAAACTCGCATAAACCCACTCTGTAAGTTATTCATGAAATGCCCGGATAAACAATCAGTAGGTTTTTGAAATAGTCATCTCATCTAGATTCTAATTTTATTTTCATATTTACTGATTAAAAGAAATAAAGTACATGTAACTGAATAGTTAATTCATCAGTGGAAAAACTTCAGTTCGCGTCAAGATTCGATCGCGCGTTGCATAAATACGAGTCCCGACCGCTAGCCACTATGCCATCCAGCACAACAAAGGTTATGATTCAAGCTTTCTTGGATATTGTACTGTTTATGGTCGACCCTAAGCAGTACAATACCCTTGGAAATTTGAATCATAATTTATGTTTTGCTGAACGGATTAGTGGCTAGAGTTCTGGACTCATTCATGCGACCCGAGATTGAATCTCGGCACTGAAATTTTTCCAATGATTAATTCACTGTTCATTTACATAAGTCTCCCAACGATATGGTTGGCATGTTCTCACTATATATAATTCCGTAGCGGAAACAAGTCATTTATGATTGAAAATTAACATAAATGTTGAATTATTATTTTTTGTTACATTTATGAACTGAACGGAAATTGGATTTCAATAATTAATTGAAAGCTCCGTTCAGATTTAATACCGCAACCAAAATTCATGTTAAGTCAAATTGCACGTGGGAAGAGTTTTGCTTGTTTTTTCCCAGATAAACTAAACATAAACACATTTTTTTATCCAAAACTAATTCTTTCCGTAAGTTGTGATAACAGAGGATCGCGAAATTAAAGCTCCTCAAATGTCGAAAATAAAATACCGCGCTGTGTTCCTAGTCATCAGGCACAAGTAATTTTACCAGATCCCTGAAATCTCGATTCACTTTTGGTTCCATTGAGGCCCAGCAGATACAGGGCCAGGCAACTCTCAAAATAAATATTGTTAGAAATTGGGTAGAAACAATGACAATGAAACAATGAGTAGCGATAGCCACACTAAACCGAAAACATATATTCAATCGAATAACGATTTTGAAGTAAACCTGAACTCCCAATTGGCTAGTAAGCCCACTGCTTTAGACGAATTAGCTATTTTATGGCTTCACATCATTTTAATACTCGGTCAAACAAATCAAATTTATCGAGAAACAGTACAGTATCCCGAAACAACGACTCAAAATAGGCTCCATGCAAGTCAAGAAGACAGAGGTAGCGTATCTCTCAGGACCATTAAATGATAGTACGTAAACTTTTAAAATTTACTAGACAAAATAGATTATATTGACGTATTCCCTTCCCCGGATCAGTCATTATTACATATATTTTTTAAGGGGCCCAAATGCCCATCGAAGATAGCACCATAGATAGTCGCATTCAACTATACTACTGCCTGCTTGTAACATATGAATATATAAGGCCGTGATGAGGCAGTGTTGTTCTATCTATACATATTAGTAGTAACTGTTCAAAGCAGCAGGAACGACAAAGTATTTATTCAGGCAGGCATTAAATATTCAATGTACCAAATCACCCCCCGAAGAGCACGGCTGCCATAGAAATCGATTTATTCTAAAGGCTCACCCTTATTGGGGGAACCAACTGCATTCCGCGTTCTAGACTCCAATTCACTCGACATCGATTGAGAAACAGACAATTGAACCCATGAAGATTTTCTTCTGATCAGGTTCGGTGATGATAACTTCACAACATGAATAATAAATTCACCTACAATGAACAGCAATATCCTGATATTGCATTTCGTTCAAGCAAATGTTCACGAACGTTGATGGGTGCGAGCACCAAAGAACCAACGACCTTGATTGCATTCGTTTCAAATTCAAACCGTGCGACGCGGAGCTCGAATCCTGGCGAGAATTGAAGTTTTTCCAATGATGAATTCATTGTTCAGTCAAATAACTCTAGGACGTGACGACAATCAATAGAATTTTTTTAACAACATTCCTTGACACGCGTGCAGGAACGATTTTTTTTCATTGACGAAGAGTTCAACAGAATTTGGTACAACGTAAAAAGCAAAATGATGAAAATTGA
This sequence comes from Gammarus roeselii, assembly GCA_016164225.1. Classification (NCBI taxonomy): domain Eukaryota; kingdom Metazoa; phylum Arthropoda; class Malacostraca; order Amphipoda; family Gammaridae; genus Gammarus; species Gammarus roeselii. The sequence continues at coordinate 8,423 of SDVV010022418.1, read as the reverse complement.
ATTGCTGCACATACCAGAAAGAAGTGCAGTGACATTTAGGCGATGTTGACGTGAGCATTTAATAAATATTCGTGTTTGTTCTGTACTTATTATACCGAATATGATACTCTCATTTCTCTGGATATAAGAATAGGAAGACGAATAGAAACCTTCAACCACGTGAATGTTCTCCCCGTCCGAAATAAAAATGGATATGTATATAAATGTGAAGTTACAAATTCTTAAGGTCCTGACATCGATCACCGAAGATACCGAAGGAGGCTGGCAACGAAATTGAGCAAAACCTGGTAAAAAATAATTTCCAATGGAAGAAATCTCTCGGCCCTCCCAATAGAAGAAGGTCAAAGAAATCTCTCGGCCCTCCCAATAGAACAAGGTCTAAGAAATCTCTCGGCCCTCCCAATGGAAGAAGGCCAACGTCATGCAAATTTAGTAATAATTGAACTTTAACCAGTTTGGCAATTACGGACTAATTCACTGGCTAATTGCTAGAAAATTTGTTTACGGATATGATTACTGATTCATAAAAAAATATGTTAATGGGATATTCCATTTACTGTTTTAGAAACAATCATCCCTGTCTGACAAACCTACAGCTAGTTTTCAGGGATAGAATTGAAATTAACGATTTGAAGTATCTATTTCATATATGATACGTTGATTTTTAAAGGAAAGGTGTTCATAATACCTGACGTTTTCTCTAAGTCAGTTGCACAGCATTGGTAACCAAGTGGAGATAAATAACTGGATTATCTGCTGGTTTTCGGATAGAAAACAGCGAGTCCTGCTTAACGCAGCCTCCTGCCGTTCAGTTAATGTAACAAGCCTCGAGGAATTGTATTAGAGCCAGCCTTTTCGTATTACCCATAAGATATACTGATAAAAACGTGGTGATTCCATCATATGCATAGTGACAGACGATACAAAGCTAGGCGAAAAAGCTCAAATCTAGCTTGAGTTTCAGTAGACCAACTTGCATTGACCCAATTTCTGATTTGAAATTCAATGTCTACAATATAAGAATAATAATATCAATAATAATAACAGCTTTAATAACAGAAACACGGGCATAGTATTACAATTGAGACATCTTATTATAGAGTTACAATGAGAACAAAGGTTTAAAAATACCGCACACAACTAAGCATAAGTTACGGCACACAACTCTATCCTGTCTATGCGTATAATAATTCTCTCCATCGCCTCAACAATGACGAGGCAGCGAGCGCATCACCAGAGCAGATTGCAGCGAAGATTTCATTTGGGGAGTTCATAACTCGAGTCATAAGGCTGTGTGCCGATTTACGGAACAGTACCTTGATGTGATCTTATAATAGTATGCACATCGGTCATGTCCGGTCATTTGCGAAGATAAATCTATTCCCGTCACCGAATTGAGTGATTTAGGCGACATCAGACATAATTTAAAAAGAAGTCACATATGCAACGATGCTTCCAAATAATTACAAATAAAATATGAGGACTGATATCCGTACTCTCTTGTACATGAGCAGATAACGAATTTTCCAATTGTAAATCTCAATTACTCGATTCTGCTCATCAAATCTTGGAAACTACTTTATTAAATTGTAAATTGTTTAATGTTGAGCTGCCATGCTTATCACAAAGCTTTGCAATAAATCGTATGGAGTCATACATCGCGAACCGGAGATAAATTCGCTTGACAAACGTCAAGTTTGAGGTTACATGTTCGAATAGTGAAATGTTCTGAAGGGAAGGAAAATGTGGATCAAACGATCTTTTTCACTCTAGTTGCGGAGGAAGTGACCCCGAAATAATGAACTCAGGGGTCACAAATAGTCACCAAATACATATATTGGTAAGCGCCTGTTAGTCAACAAACGCATTACTACTTCACCAACAGAACAGTCGAGGAATGGAACATACTTCCATGAGATACCGTAAACAACCAATTACGCGAACCGTTGATGTCACAACTAGATAATATTTACATTGTTCGGTTCCTGTACCTGAATGTTTAATTGAAAATAAAGTTCGTCATTGACACCTGTATTGTGATGATTTGAGTCCGGTATTACATCAGCGCTGTATAAATGATGCCCGGTATTCTTAACAACTCGTTGGTAAGCGGTGTCGAACATGGACTCTGGTCATCATGCTTCAACGAGTAAAATTACTGGGACATTCTAAAACAACATTTATGGTCGGCGGTTCCATTTCAGGTGCTAATGTTGGGTAGCTCTAGTATCATCAATAAATGCGATTCTCTACAACAGACTCCCTAACTAACCTCCCTTTCGTCAAAATCATTCTAGATCGAGTCAAAGAGCCTACTGTTGTGTGCTAACAGTTCAAAATACCTTTCCTAGATTGAGTCAAAGAGCCAGCTGTTGTGTGCTAACACTTTAAAAACCCTTTCCTAGATTTAGTCAAAGAGCCTGCTGTTGTGTGCTTACACTTTAAAAACCCTTTCCTAGATTGAGTCAAAGAGACTACTGTTGTGTGCTAACATTTTAAACACCCTTTCCTTGATTGAGTCACAGAGCCTACTGTTGTGAGCTAACACTTAAAAACCCTTTTAAACGAGGATAAGACACTCACGAAATCGTCTGCGACAGTGAAACATTGTTTTCTGGAGGGAAATGACATTCATTTCCGGGTAATTTCAGGTTCCCATTTTTCACATTCATTCAGTGAAACGGATGATAGGGGCCTCTGGCAATAAGGATTTGCATTTTCAGTACTATCAATGGGGGTTAGATTTATTGCACCTCCAAAAATAGCACGTTATTTGGTCGAAATGAAACAAGGTAGAAATCGTAACGTGGTTAGTGTAAATTTGTTCATGAAATTATTCGTCTGAAAGGTAAAGCTTGATACTTTGTTACAGTAGTGGTGTGCTGCAAAGGAAGCTCAGTCGATACCTGCATAATATTCCTTTCTGTTGTTCAATTTTAATCGTTGACAATGTAATTTTTGTGTAGTGACCCACTCAAAAACTCATATTGTGTTACTATTATTGTTCGCTAATTTCGAAATAACACGGACATATGCTCTTCCAAGATGAAGGCTAACAAAGTCGACTGGATCACAGTGCAATGACGATATAAGGACGGCAATTAATTGAGCAATTAATATATTTCAAAACTAAATTGTCAGCAGACAACATATTGTCTGTATTGTCGCTTGGAATATGACAATCATTAAACGGCAATTACTGTTTATTCCCTATAAATCCGCAATAAACGATTCTGATTTATTTCCTTACACATAGAATATCCTGTTTTGATATTTGCTTCGTTCGATACCAATTCATAAAGTCAATGAACAGGAAGACGAGACATCACAACTGTACAAGGGATATACATTCTTATAGTTTACATTGATTCGAATGTTACCAAGCGCATCCATTCCTGACAATTTATTCAAGAGGTAAGTTGTTAAAGTTGGCGTAAAGAGAGGTGTTCACTGTTATACTATGCTCACCGTGACACTGGACATTTAGTACGTTCACATCACTGGAGTTATTTCCCGCACAAACTGAGGTAGTCACTTCAAAGCGATGTTTAATTACCTCGTTAAACGACGGCCGTTCAGTCGACGGATCGCAACTTATAAGGAGTCTCAAGACAGGAACCAGCAATTGGGTCCGATAGAGATGACTGGCGAGAGTAGAGCGAGCATGAAATGTTTTCCAACATAAGAATAGACGGGTGAACCTTACACCGAATACAAAATGTTCTCATGGAAGATAGAGTTCAATCTTTGCCTTCAACGACGCCAACCTGATATCTACTAGACAAATCTGGGAGGTAGATGTTGAATCTGTTATAAAATGGCAATTCTCTGCCAGCGAAATCTATTTTCATAACTCTCAATCATCGGCAAGGCGACAGAAAGAAAAGACGAGCCTGATGTGAGACTTGTTGAATGTGCGTGGTTGCAGTACGGATGAAGCAGAGACTTGAGAGATTGGAAGAGTGATGTGTTTTAGCTGGGGGAGACTATATTATGAGGGAAGGGAGAGTGTGCGTTTGGTGTGGCAAGTGGAAGGATGTCGGAGGTGGAAGATGGACGGACAAAAGAAGGAGTGGTGTTACATTGATTGATTGTTTGACAAAATACTTTACAAAATGGATAGAGGTGTCCTTAGATAAATTTGAGATTATGCCACGTTGGGGATAGATAGCTGGGCTTCTCTGAGTGCTTGCGAACATGGTTGCTTGTAGCGTGAGAATATGAGGGAGATTTTTTTAAGGGGTCTTGCTGAGATTATTGGAAGTTTCGAAAGACATGCTAACAAGTTGGTGCTTGGGGACCTAAATTCGATAGTTGGAAACGAAAAGCTAGAGAAGGAGGCAGGTAAATATGACGTTTCAGGTTCAAAAGCTTGCAAGATTACAGAAATCGCGTTCTATGTTAAGGGCAGATCACTGATTGACTGTTGGTTGGTCTCAAGGAGTGTGCTGAGGAGCCTTTCGGATGCACCTCTGTGGAGATGGGTCGGCGGAGGTATGCCTGATCATCCACTGGTAGAATGAAGTCTATGAGTTGACAAGCGAAGGATGGGGAACAAGAGAGTGTGACGACGAAGAGATTAAGAAAAGGCGAGGGGATTGAATGGGGCAGGTTGAGCTAGTAAGTTCTAGTAGGGTTTTAAGAAGTGTTGGAATTGGCGTGTATTATGTAACTGCCAATGAATGTGGAAAATGAATGTGATACGTTCAGAGATGCGGTTGTGAGGTAAGTGTAGTGTGGTGTGCATCGGGTAGGTGTGTGCATGAGGAAGAGAATCGAAGGGTGACTGCACTCAAGGTCAGTGGTGATCTACGACAAGTAAAGATGAAAGAGATTGAAACTTGGTAAATAGTGTGGTGATGAGAAAACGGACAGGAGGTAGAGAAGGGGAAGAGGGTATTTAAATATTCACAGTGATCTCATCATCGGAAAAACCTATAGTCGGTGATGAAACCTATAGATCACTGTGAATATTTAAATAAGTCCACCAACGATATTGTTGGTATATTCTCGTTCTCTATCGGGAAGAGGGTAGTTGTGAGAAAGAGGAGGTGCTGAAAAAAAATGCAAGAAGAAAAGGGCAGATTTGTTTCTGTTTTTATTGATTGCTTAGGATGTCATAGCGGCTAAAATAGATGATGCTGGTACGTGAACAAAAAATGGTGTACTCATTACGAAGAAAGTATTTCAAGAGTCGATGGTGGTGATGTGAGCGCGGAATCGGTAATTGAATAATTGGTTAAGTTCCTTACTCTGTCTTTTGTGTAAGGCGTGGTGCCGATTGCGTGGAATAGGGATTGCAGCGCTGCTCTGCATTATGGTACATTACATACAAGTTAATGCAGTATTACTGTGGTGGGTACATAGTAAGGGTTAATGATGTTTAAACGGATTAGAGATAGTTCAAAGGATGCGATCGACGCGGAGGAAGGGGACTGGGGGATTTCTTGAGGGTGTGTAGATCAGAATTTTGTAGCGAGACATGTATATGAGTAGTATCTTGCATAATAGTAAATATTTTCTAAACTATTCAGTTCAGAAGACATGAAATACCTTACGGAGGGCAATGTTGTGTTTTGGATCTTCCTGGATCTTGGAAAGTTGTACGATAAGATCAACAAGCGGATGTGTTAGAGCGTTTTGCGGTTGTTTTTATTAGGAGGGAAATTGCTATGAGCGGTGAAGGGAACTAATTAAGGCGATGGGATGACTGCTCGATTCGTTGATAATGCGAAACATAGGCACTAGGGTAGGTTATGTCTCTCTTGCAGCTCAATCTTTATAATGAATAAATTCTCGAGGCAGGAGTAGGTAGCTGAATCAAATGTTAATGGTGAATGACACGGTACTGGAGGCAGATTTGGAAGATATGTGATGTAGGCTGATGTTGTAGCTTATTAGGGTTTGCGAGTAAAGGATGATATGATAGTGGAAAGAGTTAAATAATTTGATCAGCGATGTAGAATCAGTGCCGTAAATCAATTATTGATGGAGAAAGATGTGTTTTGAGTACCATGACACTTGTGTGGAGAAGACTGAAAACATGAAAACCGACATGACATGTAGATTAAGGGAAGGATTTCATGTGTTGGGTGCACTGGATAGTGGAATGATCTGAAAAACATTGAGAGTGGAAGCTAATATTGGCTTGTATGCGGTGGGAAGGGAAGGCCCGATAACCATGACAGAGAATGGGTATGACAGGAAAAGTTTTTATGCTTTTTTTTCTGTGTATGCACCGCATGAATATCAGGAGAGAAGTTAGTAAATAAAAATGCATTAAATGCATTTCATACATTTTCTCAGAATTGCTCTCATTAAATGTTGTGCGTTCTACACAAACTCCTTTTCTGTTTGTGAACAATCTTCCCAGCGGAAGATAATTACCTCGTTATTAGACGGTCTTTCGTTCAAGGGCATTAACAGTATCATTGAGCAAACCGCTTGTGGCCAAAAAAAACATTAATTGGCTCCGATTGGGTTGGTTGGCACGACTAGAGCGAGCGTGAAGTTTCTTCTACCAATGAGAACGAACGGGTTTACCTTGAACAGGTTACAGAATGTTCTGAGAGAGCATAGACGTTGCAATTTGACCCTTGGTGCCAATATGATGGCTACTTGACATAATTACAAAGTAGATGTTAGACAAGTTGATTTTTTTTAATTGTGTTTTAAATTTGATCTCATATCTCTTTATCAAAGTAAGAGCGAAAGAAGGAACGACAGTTCCATTACAAAGGGCTGTTGCAAGTGCGTAGTTGTAGTTCTGATGAAACCTTGAGTATGTTTTTCGTAAAGCAAGTAGAAGAATGTCGGGCGTAGAGGAAGGTCAGACGCGACAAGAAGTGATTATGTAATTCGGAGATGGTATGGCAACATTCGGTCCGTACAAGAAGGAGGTGTCCTCTAGATTGATATGAGTAATGTTTAAGTTAGATGTAATCGGTCCGTACAACACGCTGTTGCTCGAGACCTAATAGTCAGAAATGGAGATGAAGTGGTGAAGAATGGGTTAGCGAGTTATGCCGTTTTAGGTAGAAATGACTGTAAAATAAAATTGATACACCTATTGGGGGAAGAGGGGCAAGGGATTGGAATCAGATGATTCAGTAAAAGAGATGTGCATTGGTCACAGGCGACAACCAATATCAATTATTTCCCACCAACCGAAACGATCTCGATGAGACTTAAATCCAAATGACTTCATTAAATAGACGAAACAATCAGGGAGAAATGTAACAACGACTCTCCATGCGAATATATTTATTTCATCGGTTTCATGAAGTGAACATTAATATACATTTGAAATGATTACTTGTTCCGCTTAGAAGGTGAATTTATTTCTAATTACAAGTCATACACTTACAGTATTATGACTGAATACTCGTTTTAAGTGACGAATTCAATTAAAAGTCATATACTTCCAGCATCATGACTGAATTATCGATTTATGTGACGTGATCAATTAGAAATCATATACTTCCAGTATCATGACTGAATAATCGATATATGTGGGGTAATCAATCAGTAGTCATATACTTCCAGTGATATGACTGAATAATCGATTTATGTGACGTAATCAAATAGATGTCGTATACTTCCAGTATTATAACTGAATAATCGATTTATGTGAGATAACCAATTAGAAGTCATATAATTCCAGTATTACGACTAAATAATCGATTTATGTGACATAATCAATCAGATGTCGTATACTTCCAGTATTATGACTGAATAATCGATTTATGTGACAATATCAATTAGAAGTCATATACTTCCAGTTTCATGACTGTATAATCGATGTATGTGACGTAACCAATTAGAAGTCATATACTTCTAGAATTATGACTGAATAATCGATTTATGTGACGTAATCGATTTATGTGTCTGAATAATCGACTTATGCTAGGTAATCAATTAGATGTCGTATAATTCCAGTATTATAACTGAATCATCTCTTTATATGACCTAACCAATTAGAAGACATATACCTGCAGTATTATGACTGAATAATCGGTTTATGCGACGTAATCAATTGAAATTTATACACTTCCAGAATCATGACTGAACAATCGATTTTTGTGACGTAATCAATTATATGTCGTACACTTCCAGTATTATGACTGAATAATCGATTTATTTGACTTAACGAATTAAAAGTCATATACTTTCAGTATTATGACAGGATAATCGATTTACGCGACGCAATCAATTAGAAATATATACTTTCAGTTATACATACAGATACAGACACAAGGCCGCATTCCCCATAAAGGGAAGGGGCCGACGGCAGGGCGCACCTCACACCCTCATACTCTCTCACTCACACAACTTAGCCCTTTTGTGCTATAAGGTGCGGCAGGTTACCCCGCAACATACACTCAGAGTCACGAGTGCAGTCTGAGGATCCGTTGTCAGCAGCG
>SDVV010022417.1:0-12954 GCA_016164225.1 Gammarus roeselii | reverse complement strand
GTTCAATTGGGAACTAGGACTGTGCATGAGGTGTAGTGGGCTACACGTGTTCAATTGGGAACTAGGACTGTGCATGAGGTGTTGTGGGCTACACGTGTTCAATTGGGAACTAGGACTGTGCATGAGGTGTAGTGGGCTACACGTGTTCAATTGGGAACTAGGACTGTGCATGAGGTGTAGTGGGCTACACGTGTTCAATTGGGAACTAGGACTGTGCATGAGGTGTTGTGGGCTACACGTGTATAATTGGGAACTAGGACTGTGCATGAGGTGTAGTGGGCTACACGAGGATAATTGGGAACTAGGACTTGCATGAGGTGTTGAAGGCTACACGTGTTCAATTGGGAACTAGGACTGTGCATGAGGTGTAGTGAGCTACACGTGTGCAATTGGGAACTAGGACTGTGCATGAGGTGTAATGGGCTACACGTGTTCAATTGGGAACTAGGACTGTGCATGAGGTGTAGTGGGCTACACGGGTTCAATTGGGAACTAGGACTGTGCATGAGGTGTAGTGGGCTACACCTGTTCAATTGGGAACTAGGACTGTGCATGAGGTGTTGTGGGCTACACGTGCTCAATTCCGAATGAGCAAAGGAAATGTAACCATTTCCAATCAGTAATATTGTCGTCCGACAGAAATTGTGTATATAAGAGTCATATTTTATTTTATTAACTTATCAATAAAACAACATTATGTGTCGCATAACTAAATCTTCCATCCGTTCCTAACATAACCATTTTGTGTTATTTTTTTCAACTTGATAACATATTGAAATATGTTATCAAATTTGAATGTATTCTTATTAATTATATTTAAATTGTTATAGAAATCAGGAACTTTACATCTGAATGGGACAGCACTTTAAGGAGACAAATTCTATGACCAAAATCGACTACGCCGAGTAGTTTTTACCCGAACGAGTTTTGTAAACTAGAAAATATCAAAGAACGTTTCCAACGAGAAACGTTTACGATCGAAGGCTACTAGCCACGGGGGCCAATCGAGGCATTACGCACCGAAAGTCGATGGGACCGAATTGACCTCTGTTAGACAAGCAGATGTCGGAGAGCCTAACCATGATCCCCGTTCATAAGCGGAAAATTTGTACATCAACATATTGTTTTTTCAAAGCATGGAATCTGAAACAGGACAGATCTGTTTCCGGTGATCACTCGCGACGTCGGAGCGACGTGTCAACGTTGGTATTGAACGTCACTAATCCACTTACGACGTATGATGGAAAGCCGACGTCGTGCCATTGTCATCTCGACTTCGTCAATTCAATGTTGGCAGGCCGTCACTTCAACTGATTTCAAATCGGAAATTCTACATTGATAGAACGTCACTAATTGAACACGGTTCTGAAATCAAAAGTGAAACATTGGCAATGGGTCACCAATTTTTAGTTGATTCGAATTCGAACGCAAGAAGTCGGCCCAATGTCACTGAATCGTTCATGTTTAGACATTGAGGATGAGGCATCAACACGACGTCTTCAATTCACTTAATGGTTCGACATCGAATGTGGAATATCGGTGGTGGGCGGGTGTTATTACATACACTTCCCGTGCATATATTATACATGGTTGAGCAATGAAGAACATCTCTCATTGAAACCTTTCTGTAACTGTTTATTATGTGTCCCCACTAATCACAATTGCCCCTGCCAATTACCCTCGGTGTTAACTATTGTTTTGTCTATTTTATTATCCTAAACTTTAGGTGTAAACCAAATGCATGATGTGTCTTTTCAAGAAATCGAGTGAGGAGTGAGTCACCCAGTACAACTACATTGAAATGACCTCCAAAACTCTCAATACACTCACTTAGGTCAGACCAGAATTGCTCCCTCTCCTCTTTACTCCTCTCGCTGCCAGGTCCGTAAGCACTCACAAATGCCAATCTTTCTACGCCTAACTTAACTTTCACCCACATCAATCTTGGGGACACCTCCTTTTATTCGGTAGCGCTACTAGCCAACCGATCACTCAATATCAAGACCACACTTTCTCGTGCCCTACCTTCCTCCACACCAGACTTTCTTCCACTTACAACACCAAACTCACATTCGCCCTTGCCTTTCAACTTTGTCTCACTCAGCGTTAACACATCAAACTTCCTCCTCACAAACATCTCACCAATCTCCCTCCTCTTCACATCACTCGTTCTACAGCCACGCACATTCAGCGACCCTAATAATAGGGTTCGGAGAGGCGTGTGCCTCCCCTCCCCCCGCTCGTCTTGCCGTCTCCGAGGAAAGGTTTTACAGAGAACGGGATTCCTAGCTCCTTCGCTCCGCCCGGTTTTGTCGCCTTTTACGACACGCTGGGGGTTGCGGTAGCACGATTCTACTCCCGGCTACGGGGCGCCCCTTTAGTCGCATTCTACGACACGCGGTGGATACGGAAGCAAGATTCTAAAGCCCCGGCTACAAGGCTGTAACATTTCCACCTATGGAGGTTACAAAATCGGCATTGCAAAGATGTTCATTGAAAGTGTGCACTTGCTGGAGGTGCCCCAGTAACAAATAGTGCATTTCTGTAAGCTATCGCGTCTTTATTGAAGTCGCTGCCATTTATTAACTGGGTGATGAGTTAGGCGTCGTAAAATTTGTTATTTATTGGGAACATTGTCAGTTCAGAAGTTCCTGATACTGTTAAACTGCTTATTCAAGCTGTTTATTGTTGATTGTCTATCATGCTCTCTGAGTGAAGGTCCTTAAACAACAATTATATATCTTTTTACGAAACTTGCCTATTATTATGCTTGATAATTAATATTGTTCAATAGTATTGATGATTTCAGAAAATCTAATCAAGTTCCATTTCAGTTGCTGGACTGAGTCTTTGATATGCCTTGCTCTTAATTAGGCGGTTCTTTTCGCCAGTCCTTTCGGTGTTTGTTTCGTAGTTCCTGTCGCTGACCGTTTCGTTGTTCTTTTCGCTATTTTTCTCGCGGTTCTTTCCCCTCTTCGTTTAGTTGCTCTTCACGCTGTTTTTTGCTGTTTATTTCGCTTTTATTTTCTCTTTTCGTTTTGTTATTCATCTTGCTGTTCTTTTCTATGTTTTTTTCTTTGTCCTTTTCCCTGTTGATTCGCTGTTCTCTTCTCTGTTTTTTCGCTGTTCTATACGCTGTTCTTTTCGATTATTATTTCTCTGTTCCTTTCTCTGCTCGGTTTACTACTCAATTCGCTGTTCTTTTCGCTTTTTTTGTTGTTCTCTATGCTATTTTTTTGTTGTTTCTTTCGCTGATCCGTTTTTTCTTCACTGTTAATTCCGCTGATCGTTTTGCTGGTCTTTTGCGGTTATTTTCGCTGTTATTTATGCTGTTCTTTTCGCTGTGCTCTTCGTTGTTATTTGCGCTGTTTTTTTCTATGTGTTTTTGTTGTTCTTTTTGCTGTTATTTTCGCTGTTCAATTCGCTGTTGTTTCGCGCAGATTTTTGCTGTTACTTTCGCTGTTATTTTTGCTGTTCATTCCACTGTTTTTTCGTGGTTCTTTTTGCTATTAATTTCGCTGTTCTTCTTGCTGTTCTTTGACTGTTTGTTTCGCTCAACGTTTCGCTGTTCGTTTCGCTGTTTTTTACTGTTCTTTTCTTTGTTCATTTCACAGTTTTTTTCGCTGTTTTTCCGCTGCACTTTTCACTGTTTGTTTCGCTGTTTTCTTTCGCTATTATTTTCGCAGTTCCTTTTGCTGTTCTTTTCGCTGTTTTTTCCCGCTTTTTTTTGCTGTTCTTTTTAGTGTTTTTTAGCTTTTTTTGCTGTTGCTTTCGCCGGTTTTTTGCCGGTCTAATAGCTGTTCTTTTCGCGTTTTTTTAACAGTTCTTCTCGCTAGTCATTTCGCTGTTTTTTCACTGTAGTTTCGTTGTTGTTATCGCTCTTTATTCGTTGTTCCTGTCCCTGTTCATTTTGCCTTTCTTTCCGCGGTTATTTTATCTGCTCTTTTTGCTGTTTTTTTGCTGTTTTTTCCCTTTTTTCGGTAAACTTCCGCAGTTCTTTTCGCAGTTTATTGTTTGCTGTTCTTTTCCATGTTATTTGTGCTGTTTTCTTAGCTGTTATTTTTGCTTTTCGCTGCCAGGTTCTTTTTGCTGTTCTTTTTGCTCATCTTCTTGCTGTTCCTTGTGCTGTTCATATCACTTTACATGTCGCTATTATTCTCACGGTTCAATTCGCTGCTAATTGTTTTTGTACGTTATGGTTTTTGTAGTTCTTTTCACTTTTTAATTCGCTGTACTGTTCGCGGGTCTTTTCGCTGTGCTTTTCACTGTTCCTTTCGTTGTTCATTTCGCTTATGTTCTCGCTGTTATTTTTCGCTGCTTTTTCACTGATAATTTATCTGTTCTTCTTGCCGTTTTTTTGCTGTTCGTTTGCTGTTCTTCTCGCTGTTCTTCCGCTATTCTCCTCGCGGTGTTTTGTTCGCTCTTCATTTCCATGTTCTTTTCGCTGTTGTTTTCGCTCATGTTCTTGCTGTTCTTTTCGCGGTTCCTTTTTTTTCAGTTCGATGATCTTTTCGTGGTTGTTTTCACTGTTCTTTTAGTTGTTTTTTAGCTGTTCGTTTTGCAGATCTTTTCGTTGCTCCTTCGTTAATCTTTTTGTTCGCTGTTCGTTTCGATGTTATCTTCGCTATTATTTTTGATGTTCTTCTAGCTCTCCTTTTTGCTCTGCTTTTAAAGTTTTTTTTTGTCGTTCGTTTCACTGTTCATTTCACTGCCTGTTCATTTCGCTGCCTTTTTTGACACTTTTGCTGTTCGATAATTTTTTTGTTCTGTAATTTCAGCTGTTATTTTCGTTGTTATTTCCACTGTTCATTTCGCTGTTTTTTTGCAGTTCAGCTCGCTATTCTTTTCGCGGTGCAATTCGCTGTGCAGTTTACTGTTGTTTACGCTCTTCATTCACTATTTATCTTACTTTTTTTGCTGCTGTTTCCGCAGTTCCTTTTGCACAACTTTTCCTTACTCATCCCCTTGTTCTTTTCGCTGTTCTTTTCGCTGTTCTTTTCGTGTTACTTCTCGCTTCTAATTGCTTATCTTCTCGCTGTTCCATTTGATGTTCTTTTTGCTGTTCTTTCGCTGTTTCTTTTTGCTGTACTTCGTTCGCAGTTTTTTCGATTTTATTTATGTTGTTCTTTCACTTTTCTTTTCGCTGTCATTCTCGCTGTTCAATTTGCTGTTTGCTCCGCTGTTCTTTTAGCTGTTCTTTTCGTTGATCATTTCACTGTTCATGTCACTGTTATTTTTTCTGATGTTTTTGTTTTTTTTTCAGTTTTTTTAGGTTCCTGTTGCTTGTTTGTCTTTTTTTTGCAGTTTGTATAGCTGTTCTTTTTGCTGCATAATTAGCTAATCCTACGCTGTTCTTTTCACTGTTCTTTCGATTTTCATTTCGTTGTTCAATCCACAGTTCGTTTCGTTGTTCTTTCCGCTGTTAATTTTTCTGTTCATCTCGTTTTCGATTCAACTATTCATTTTGCTGTTAATTTTGCTGTTTTTTTTCGCTGTTTTTTTTTTGTTCAAATTGATTGGTGTTTTTAAGTTGTTCATTTTGCTGTTGTTTTTGCTGGTCCTTTTGCTGTTTGTTTCGCTGTTCTCTTCGCGGTTCTTCTCCCGGTTCTTTTTGCTAGTCATTTCGCTGTTCTTTTCACTCTATTTTTGTTGTTCTTACGGCTTCTTTTTCGCTGTTATTTTCGATGTCCTTTTCGCTGTTATTTTTTTTTTCGAGCTTCTTCCGCTGCTCTTTTTGCAGTTTTTTTGTACGTTGCTTGTTTACATGTTACTTCCGCTGTTCATTTAACTGTCACTTCTGCTATTTTTTCTAGGTTTTCTTTGTTATTCTTTTCGCTCATCTTTCGCTGTTCACTTTTCTTGTCGCTATTATTCTCGCAGTTCTGTACGCTGTTAATTTCGATGTTATTTTTTCTCGTCTATTCAATATTCTTTTCGCTATTGTTTTTGCTGTTCTTTTCACTGTCTGTTTCGCTGTATTCTCTGCGGGTCTTATCGCTGTTCTTTTCAATTTTATTCTCGCTGTTGTTCTTGCTGTCCTTTTCGCGGTTAATTTTACTGTTTTTTCACCCTGTTTTTGCTGTTCGTTTGCCGTTCTTTTCGCTGTTGTTTCCGCTGTTTTTCCATTGTTATGTAGTTGTTTATTTCGCTATTATCTTTGTCGTTCCTTTCGCTGTTCTTATCGCAGTTCTCTTTGCTGTTCTTTTACTTTTCTTTCCGCTGTTCTTTTTGCTGATGTTTGTTCGCTCTTCTTTTGCTGTTCTTTTCACTGTTCATTTTGCTGTTCCCTTCGTTGTTATTTTCGCTGTTCATTTAGCTGTTCATTTAGCTGTTCATTTTGAAGTTCTTTTTCCTGGTTTTTATGCTGTTATTTTGTTGTTCTTTCCGCAGTTTTTTTCTTCGCTGTTCTCTTAGATGTTATTTCCACTATTATTTGTGCTGTTCTTCTAGTTTTCCGTATAACTCTGCTCTGTTTCACTGTTCTTTTCGCTGTCTTTTTCACCGCTCTTCTCGCTGTTATTTTTGCTGCTGTTTTCGCTGTTTTATTTTTCGTTGTTCGTTTATTGACATTCTTTTGCTGTTCATTTCGATGATTTTTTTACTATGATTCCGGCTGTTATTTTTGTTGATATTTTCACTTCTCGCTGTTCTTATCGCTGTTATTTTCGCAGTTCATTTCACAATTCAATTTGCTGTTGGTTAGCTGTTCTTTTGATGCTGTTGGTTAGCTGTTCTTTTGATGCTGTTTCCGCTGTTCTTTTCGCTGTTATTTTTGTTGTCCATTTAACTGTTCTTTTCAGTGCTTTTTCGCTTTTCTTTTAGTGTTTTTTCATGCTTTCATTTGGCTTTCTTCACGCTGTTAATTATTGTGTTCTTTTTGCTGTTCTTTTCGTTGTTCATTTCATGTTTTTTTCGCTGTTCTTTTCTCTATGCATTTTGCTGTTCTTTTCGCTGTTCTTTTCGCTTTTCCTGTTCTTTTCGCTGTTGTTTCGTTGTTCTTCTCACCTTTTTTTTAGCTGTTATTTTCGATGTTATTTCCACTATTATTTGAGCTGTTCTTATGGCTGTTCTTATAACTCTACTCTGGTACATTGTTATTTTCACTGTTCTTTTCGCTACTTTTCTCACTGTTTTTCTCGCTGCCCTATTCGCTGTTTTATTTTTCGTTGTTCATTTTGATATTCTTTTGCTGCTCTTTTCGATGATATTTTTTTACTGTTATTTTAGCTGCTATTTTTGTTGATATTTTCAAGTTACATTTCGCTGTTCATTTTGCTTTTCTCCTCGCTGTTCTTTTCGCGTCTCATTTTTGGTGCTGTTTCCGCTGTTTTTTGGTGCTGTTTCCGCTGTTCTTTCGCTGTTCTTTTTGTTGTCCATTTAACTGTTCTTTTTGCTATTTTTTGCTTTTCTTTTCGAGTTTCGTCTCGCTTTTATTTACTTATCTTCACGTTGTTATTTATTTATGATATTTTTGCTCTTCTTTTTGTTGTTCATTTCACTGTTCTTTTTGCTGTTCACATTGCTGTACTTTTCGCTGTTTGTTTCGCTGTTTTCTTTCGGTATTATTTTCGCAGTTCCTTTTGCTGTTCTTTTCGCTGTCTTTTCAGCGTTTTTTTGTTCCTCCTTTTGGTGTTTTCAGCTGTTATTTTCGCTGTTTATTTTCGCGGTTCTTTTCGCTAATCATTTCGCAGTTCATTTAACTGTTTTTTCGTTGTCGTTTTCGCTCTTGTGTTCGCTGTTCCTTTCGCTGTTAATTTCACCTTTATTTTCTGTGTTATTTCCCCTGTCCTTTTTGCAGTTTTTTTGCTGTTTATTTCCCTTTCTTATGTGTTCTTTCGCTGTTCTTTTTTCGCAGTTCTTTGTTCGCTGTTTCTTTTCCATGTTATTTTCGCTGTTCTTTTAGCTGTCATTTTCGCTCTCCTTTGCAAGGTTCTTTTTTGCTGTTCTTTTCGCTCATCTTTTCGCTATTTCTTTCGCTGTTTGTTTGAATTTCCTTGTTCTATCACTATTGTTTTGTTGTACTGTTCGCGGGTATTTTCACTGTTCTTTTCGGTAATTCTTTCGTTGTTCGTTTCGCTTTTCTTCTCGCTGTTATGCTTGCTGTTCTTTTCGCTGATCATTTCGCTGTTTCCCCTGTTCATTTCACTGTTCTACCGCTGTTTTTTCTGCTGTTTTTTGTTCGATGTTCCATTTGATTGTTATTTTTGATGTTGTTTTCGCTTGTGATTCACTGTTCTTTTCGCGGTTTCTTTTTATTTTATTTTCTCTGTTCTTTTCGATGACTTTTTCGTGGTTCTTTTTGCTGTTCGTTTCATTGTTATTTCTGCGTTTCTATTCCGTTACTCTTTGTGCTGTTTTATATATGTTTACTGTTCTTTTTGCTGTTCTTTCCATGTTTTTTTTCGGTGTTCTCTTCACAGATGTTTTCGTTGTTCATTCCGCTGCTTTTTTTTTCTGTTCCTCGAACTTTTTTTTGCTGTTCGTCTCTGAGTTCTTTTTGTTGTTCCTTTTGCTGTTATTTTTCTTGATCTATTCGATGATCTCTTCGCTGTTATTTTTTGCTGTTTTAACACGTTCTTTTTCGATATTTTTTCGCTGGTCTTTTTGTTTTACTTTCGCTGTTCATTTAACAATTTGTTTTGCTGATTATTTGTTTCTTCTTCTTACTGTTTTTTACTGTTATTTTGGTGTTCTTTTTGCTGCTCTTTCGATTATTTTTTCGCTGTTCCTTTCGCAGTTCTTGTTGCTTGTATTTTCGATGTTCTTTTTTGCAGTTTTTTCTTGTTTGTTTTGATGTTCGTAGTGTTTGTTTTAGCTATTCCTTTCGCTGTTCCTATAGTTATTCGTTTCACCGCTTATTTTGCTGTTCTTCTTCTGTTCTTTTCGTTGTTTTTTCGATGTTCGTTTCGTGGTTCTTTTCAATAATCGTTCCGCGGTTCTTTTTGCTATTTTTGATGTTCTTTTTGCTGTTCAATTCACTGTTTTTTTTTCCTGTTTTTTTTTCATTATCTCTCCATATCGCTGTTCAATTCGCTGTTCTCTTTGCTGTTCCTATTGCTGGTATTTTCCTTTATTTATCGCTGTCCTACTAACAATTCTTTTCGATTATAATTTCGTTGTTCTGTTAACTGTTTTTTGCCGTACCTTTCGCTTTCCTTTTCGACGCTATTTTGCTGTTTTTTTGCTGGACATTTTGCAGCTAATTCTCTGATATTTTCGTTGTTTTTTTCACTGATAATTTCGCTGTTCGCTCTTCTATTTGCTGTTCTTTTCGCTATTGGTTACGCTGTTTTCTTGCTGTCCACGCCGTTGTTCTTTTCACTGTTTTTTTGTCAATTTTTTTGCCGTACTTTTTAATATATATTCATTTCGTTGTTCCTCACGCTGTTTTTTCTCCGTTGCTTTCGCTGTTCTTTTCGCTGTTTTTTCTTTGTTCTTTCCGTTTTTCTTTTTGCTCTTCTTTTCTCTGTTCTTTTCG
This sequence comes from Gammarus roeselii, assembly GCA_016164225.1. Classification (NCBI taxonomy): domain Eukaryota; kingdom Metazoa; phylum Arthropoda; class Malacostraca; order Amphipoda; family Gammaridae; genus Gammarus; species Gammarus roeselii. The sequence goes on along the minus strand of SDVV010022417.1, from coordinate 3,476 downwards.
CTTTTCTTTTCCCGTTGTTTTCGCTGTTCATATTAACGTTATTTATGCTGTTTTTTCGCTGCTGTGTTCCCTGTGGTTTTCACTGTTATATTTGCTGTTCTTTTGCTGTTCCTTTCGCTGATATTTTCTCTGTTGCTTCGATGACCTTTCTGCTATTTTTTTCGATGTTTTTTCGTTGTTCTTTTCACTGTTCTTTACGACGTTTGTTTCGCTTTTCTTTTGCTGTTATATTTGCTTGTCTTTTCGCTGTTAATTTCGCTGTCCCTATCGTTCAATTTTTCCGCTGTTCATTTCATTGTTCGTTTGGCTGTTCTTTTCTTTGTTTTTTGCTCGTCTTAACGCTGTTTATTTCGCTGTTCGTTTCGCTGTCCTTACGCTGTTCTTTTTGCTGTTCTTTTTGCTGTTGTTCTTTTTCCCATTCTTTCGGCGTTCTTTTTGCAGCTATTTTTACTGTTTATTTTGTTGTTTATTCCGCTGTTCATTTTTGCTGTTCATTTAGCTATAATTGTTGCTGTTGATTTCGCTGTTCTTTTCACTATTCATTTTGCCGGTCTTTTCGCTGCTATTTTCACTGCTTATTTTGCTATTAATTTTGCTGTTTTGTTGTCTGTTCATTTAGCTAGAATTTACGCATTTGTTTTTTCTCCTCGTTTCGCTGTTCTTTTTGTTGTTATTTATCTTTTTTTTTTCGCTATTCTTATTTTTTCCTCAGATCATGTCGCTGTTCGTAAGCTGAACTTTCTCTGTTATTTTCGCTGTTCATCCGCTGTTTTTTCACTGTTCTTTTCGCTGTTTTTTTTGCGGTTCTTTTCCGTGTTTTTCGATTTCTCTCTCCTTGTTGTTTTCGCCGTTCTTTTCGATGTTATTCTCGCTGTTTTCTTCGCTGTTGTTTACTCTGTAGTTTTCACGGTTCTATTCACTGTTCTTTCTTCTGTTGTTTCGATGATCGTTCCGCTTTCTCATGCTGTTTTTTTCGCTGTTCTTTTCGCTGTTATTTTTGTTGTTCTTTTAGCTGTTCTTTTTGCTGTTTTGTTCGCTGTTCTTTTCATTGTTCATTTGATGTTCGTTTCGCTGTTTTTACCTTGTCGTATCGCGTTTATTTTTTTCTGTTCTGCTAGCTTTATATTCTCGCTGATCATTTCGCGCTGTTCTTCCGCTGTTTTTTTCGCTGTTCCTTGAATGTTCTTTGCTTTGTTACTTTTTGCTCTTCTTTTTGCAGTTTTTTCGCTGTTCTTTTGCTGTTTATTTCGCGGTTCTTTCCGCAGTTCTTTCCGCTGCTCTTTTCGATGTAACTTTCGCTGTTTTCTTCACTGTACTTTTTTCGCTGTTTGTTTCGTTGTTATTTTTGTTGTTCATTTCGTTTCCTATTCACGTTTTATTTCGCTGTTCATTCCCCTATTCATTTTTGGTGTTCGCTTCGCTGATTTTTTGCTGTTCTTTTCGCTGTTCTTTTCGCTGTTCTTTTCTCCGTTATTTTCGCTGTTGTTTAAGCTGTTCATATCGAACATCATTTCTGCTAGTATTTTCGCTGTTCATATCGCTCTTATTAATTTTGTGCTGCTTTTTCCCTATTAGTTTCGATGTTATTATTGCTGTTCGTGTCGCTGTTCTTTTCGCTGTTCATTTCGTTGCTCTTTTCGCTTTTCGTTTCACGTTTTGTTTTGCTGCTCAAAATGTTCTACGGTTTGCTGTTCTTTTTGATATTCTTTTCGTGGTTTATTTCGTTGTTGTCTCCGTTGTTCTTTACGGTGTTGTATCGCTGTTCTTTACGCTGTTCCTTGCGCTGTTTTTTTCCGCTGTTCTTCTCGCTGTTCATTTCGTGGTTTATTTCGCTGTTCTTTTCGCTATTTGGTTTGCTGTTCATATCGCTGCTCATTTCATTGTTCTCTTTGCTGTTTGTTGCGCTGTTCTTTTCACTGTTCATTTTGCTGTTTTTCGCTGTTCGCATCGTTAATTTTACGCAATCCTTTTCGGTGTTCTTTTTGCTGTTTTTATCGCTATTATTTTCTGTGTACTTTTTGCTCATATTCTCGTTGTTCTTTTCGTTGCTTTTTTCACTGTTCTTTTCACTGTTTTTTTCTCTGTTCTTTTTGCTGTTATTTTTGTTTTGCTTTTCGCTGTTCCTTTCGTTGTTATTTTCTCTGTTCATTTCGATGATACTTTTGCTGTTCTTTTAGCAGTTTTTTCGTTGTATTTTTCGCCGTTCTTTTCGCCGTTCTTTTAGCTGCTCATTTCACTGTTAATTTGGCTTTTCGTTTCGCTGTTCTCTTCTGCTGTTCATTTAGCTACTATTGTCGCTGTTTTTTTCGCTAATAATTTCGTCGTTCTTTTCATGTTTTGTTTTTCGTTACTCTTTTCGCTCTTTATTTTGCTGTTTTTACGTTGTTCATTTCATTTTTTTTTTCGCTGCTCTTGTCGCAGTTCTTTTTTCAGTTTCTCCTGATGTTCTTATTGTTTTTCTTCCTTTGTTCTTTTTGCTGTTCGCTTATCTGTTCTTTTTGCTGTTTATTAATTTTTCTTCCGCTGTTCTTTTCGCTATTCCTTCGATGTTCTTTTCGCTGTTCATTTCGCTGTTCGTTCCGCGGTGCTCTCTGCTGCTCAATTTGCTGTTATTTTCGCTGTTTGTTTTGCTGTTTTTCGTTGTTCTTTAAGGTTTTATTGTCGCTATTATTTCCGCTGCTCTTTCGCTGTACCTATTGTTGTTCGTTTTGTTGTTCATTTCGCTGTTCTTTTTCTTTCAGTTATCTGTCTATATCGCTGTTCTTATAGCTGCTGTTTTAACTGTTCATTTCATTGTTTATTTCGATTTTTTTCGCTTCTGTTTCCACTGTTATTTTCTATGTTTATTTCGCTGTTAACGAATTAATCTTTAATGTCCGTTGCAGCAATGCAAATTTTACTTGCAGCGTTCATTGCAGGCCCAATCTCTCGAACGACGCTTAGTGAGCCGACAAATTGTTACCAAGTGTGCAATCGCCTTGAATGCCATTTCGTGAGCCCATCGGGATGCACCCTTCTTTTCTACCAAAATATTGCACATTACTTTACGCTCAGTGAGCACCCTTATTGTACATCACTGCACGCTCAGTGAGCACCCTTATTGCACATCACTGCACGCTCACTGAGCACCCTTAGTGAGCACCCTTAGTGAACTCACTGAGCACCCTTAGTGAGCACCCTTAGTGAACTCACTGAGCACCTTTAGTGAGCACCCTTAGTGAACTCACTGAGCACCCTTAGTGCGCGCACTGAGCACCCTTAGTGCGCGCACTGAGCACCCTTAGTGAACTCACTGAGCACCCTTAGTGCGCGCACTGAGCACCCTTAGTGAACTCACTGAGCACCCTTAGTGAACTCACTGAGCACCCTTAGTGAACTCACTGAGCACCCTTAGTGCGCGCACTGAGCACCCTTAGTGAACTCACTGAGCACCCTTAGTGCGCGCACTGAGCACCCTTAGTGAACTCACTGAGCAC
>SDVV010022416.1:0-12954 GCA_016164225.1 Gammarus roeselii | reverse complement strand
TTGATTCGAGATTTTATGTCTGCATTGTTATTCCTCATTGTATTTCATTCATTATCTTCACATTGCATCTCGTTGACTCTGTGCTATTTCGTACAACTTTCCCTCCTAACAAAGACATCAAATATTGTGTCTTCTCTTGATAGCTTGTTGATCTCTATTGAGAAGGTCACTGAATAATAAAAAATCAATAAATGTGGTGTAGTTGCTTTCTCCCTTAGAGAGTGACGTGATCATGTATGTTGAGCGTGTCCTTGTGGACTGTGCACGTGTCTTCATGGACTGTTTATATATCCTCATGTGCTGTGTCCTAGGTATATTTGCGGGAGTCCTCGTGGACTTTGCGTTCATGTCCTCGTGGACTGTGTGCGTGTCCTTGTGGGCTGTGCATTTGCTCGGCCTAATGCCAAATATGCAAGTGCACTTTAGGCTGCTACCCAATCTTGAATTATACATTAGCCTGCAATGGCTGATACTCATTGACTAATGTTGATGCTCAGGGCAGGTACATGTGGCAAGGCTGGCCATCATCACCTGCTGGTGGTATTCACCGGGCATTGGCACACTAAAATACTGCTGAGATGCACGGATGCCTCTTAATTTTTTTTTGTTGCAAGACAGGGACTTAATCCACGCGTATTGTAGGGTGGGTCTGTCCTGTGCAGACGGCGCCGGTAATTGTATCCGTCATTTATTTTCCTTTTATTAATGAAAGGGTATAAGCATCTCATTTGTTCAATGTCACTTTATAGTCAATAAGGGTCATAATTAATTTGTTTGGACAGAAACCAACACATTTTCATTCTTCTGTTGAAATTTCTTTACAGTTGCCTTTAGTTCATTCTCTGTTGTACAAACCTTTTTCTCTGTTATATATTTCCCTATTAATTTTGTGTATGATTTTTTTCTAATATGTTGCTTTAGTGAGCCTGGAGTTTATAGCTACCATGTACTTATTGTTTTTCATTCTGTGTTTTTTGCATAATTTTTTCCTCCTTTTACCCTTGCATCCTTGCCAATGCCTTTGTCCCCCGTGCTAACGATGTGGCCTCCTAACCACCTGTTAGCGATATGCCCCTACTAACCACCTCCTGTTTCTGTGCCCGCAGAAGAAGTGATGTAAACCGACCCTTAACACTCTAAGACGCCTAGTGTGAGTAACGCTCTAACGTGTCAAGCGTGAGTGACACTAATACAGCTTTGCACAGTGTCAGTGTCGTGAATAATGAGCTGACCATGTTTGACCGTACCATCGCATTCTGTTCTCTGTCTCAAGCCTGAAGTTTCCAACATTGAGAAGCTTTGTGAGTTCCAAATAAAAACCGTGCAATGCACTGAACAGAATGACAATCTTAATTCAAACATCAACTTGTATTTGATCTTCAAAGATTCCAAGTGTCATCTCTTTATAGCAAGAGCATTACGAAAGCCAAATAGGATAGCTACGCCTTGTAGGACTCCTTTGTTTGTTCGCCTTCCCATGACGTTCATGTTGATCACCAAAACATCGGTTATCCCTTTGTGTTAATGAGTTTTGGCTGCCCTGTAGGTGCAAAGTGTACTCCTTCCCCTCAACGGTTCTGCTCCCTCTTTGATGAACATTGATTTTTACTCACTTGAGCTGCTCAATAGTCGCGAATAGGCATAATTTTTTAGACTTCTCAACTGTTAGATTTTTGTCGAGTGTAGTAAAATCCATTTGTTTTGCAATCCTATAGTGCCCTAGATTTTCTCACGTCTGGAGAGAATAGCGTTGGTGTGGTGTCTGGAGTCATGGCCCAACCGGGGGGTGAACACCCTTATTTTCCTTCAGAATCCCCCTCTTCTTCACCCTTTACTATCTCTCCTTTTCTCCCCCATCCTGATTTGCTTGACTTTTTATTTACCTCATTTGCATTTTATGTATAATTCAAATTTCCTTAAACTTGTTTCAGACTCCTTCTTAACGACTCTGCTAATAGACACTGCACACAAACACACATACACAAGCACGCACGCACAAACACACTCACTCAAATATTCACATACCGGTTCCAACTATTCTTCTTTTGGGTGACAAATAACAGCCAAGTTGCACTCTTTTTTTCATGCAACCTTTTTGTACGACTATTCCTTCATCTTTAAATTCTTGCTGTTCTCACGCATGAAATTCCCCACACCTAGTGTAGATCTCATGCATGGGATCCCCGTTTTCTATCTCTTCTTCATCTTCCCCCTCAGTAGGTGTTGGAGCGCGTAGCTCGGCACCTTAAGGACTACTGCGCATCCTTGGGGCTCTGAAGCAGGGTAGGTAGTGTGTTATTCCTCCTTATTGCCATCCGGGGGGTGCTGGGACCACATAGCCCCTGTACCTCCTGTGGCACCCGTACAGACCATAGACGTTCGTCGCATAAAGGACTTTGACTTTGCGCAGTAGTAAGAAGAAAAACAAAAACTATTTTGATGCTGCACTGTTTGCTGGTGACATTCGGAGCTAGAAGGACGATGACTCCAGAGCGCCATAAAGCCTCGTCACTCTAATCTAATCTTTTCCAATACAATCTGTAATCAGTTCAGCAGTGTTATGTTGAATTTTATGCGTGATAATGCTATCATACAGTTATTTGTTTCAAGTTGACAAAGAGCTAGAACAATTGGTATTTGCTTGTTTATACACTAACACAAGTTTTTGTTAACTGATTTTTGCTTTGCTTGAAAACGTGAGGGTTTTGAAAATATAATTGTTGTGTTGAGATACACTAGAATAACTTGTGTAAGTCGACTTCAAAAATTGTTGAAATAGTGAATGGTCAAATAAGTGTGCCTATCATAAAGAGACATTATTTCACCATTGACTGTTTATTTTTGTTTGGTGTGAAATAATTCAATATGTTTTATGACAAACCAATACATTTTATCATGCACATATTACTCTGCTCTCAATGGTCATCAATGCATATTTATCAATATCACCTATCTGCTATACTAATGACCCACATGGTTTCAAACTCTTCTTTCCTTCCCTCTTATTTCTTTTGTTTTGAATGTTCATTCTATAACTTCCTTTGTTAGCTATGTGGCTTGGACACCTCAGAATGTGTCACCCCGTACCTATTTTATCCTGAGAATTACTGCGCTATTGAATTGTCAAGTGAGCTTGTCTGCAGCCAGATTTGTGTTCACTAGCAAAAAACGAATGTGTAATTAACTCCCTTCATATTTCTCTTTGAGAACAACACCTGGCCATGGCTGCAACGGTCCAACTAAATTAACTAGGGTCACAATTAGAGAGGCTAACAAACTAAAGTGAAGCTCTACATGGCGCAAGGGTTGCTGACTATGTATTGAACCTGTGTTGTAGCTTCCTGATTTGAACACAGTATTGGCAAACTGGCTTCAAATCAGGAAATTAGTATCAGGACTTGAAGTGCACTTTTGATTGAAACTGACAACTGGTGTTCAAATAGAGTGGGTCTCTTTTGGATACTCCCTCCCTATAATGAGTATAGCTGCATCACATAAAGGTGTTCTACCATTGTTGAAGCTTTCTCGAAATAATTCCCCCTGCTGACATAACCACCACACAAGAAGTTATACGGCAGTTCAATACAATGCCATTTACGGTAGAGTAAAGGAGAAGGTAGCCGCTCTTACTGACGTCATAGATAAAGAATGTAGCTGCAGATAAAGGATTTGAAACCAGATCGTTGATGTCATTGGAGTATAAGGATTGTTAAGGTTCTCCACTGCGGCTATTTTCTATTTTACTAAACTGTGGTTCAGCCCACGACTGAGAAACCTTCCAGACACAATTGTGTCTGGAATGTTCCTCACAGTAAAGATCCACCCTTTGGTGTCTGAGAAAATGTGGGCTTGCATTCCTTTAATGCAAGCAAAATACAGAGATAGACACTAGGCAAAATCCCCCAGAATGAAGGGGGGGGGGCGACAAGAAGGCGCACCTCACACTCACACGCAAGCAAAACACACTAAATTAATGCATTTGTCAGTGCTGTGGTGTAAAACACCCTGCTGCCAGAAGTAACTTCAACATTTAACTTGATGCATCTTCTGATCAACAGTGAGTCTAGCAACTGTTTAGTAGTTGATTGATATGGACGTGATCATGTCATGCTTCAAGTCCTCCAAGCAAACAATTGCTCTTGGAAGCCTCTCAACGTATAGCTTGGATGAATCTCTACTGGTCTAACAATACTTTTGTTGAGTAGTCATCAAGCGACCATTCTTTACCATTCGCTGGTGTTTTAAACAAGCCAGGCAGTCTTTGCAGATGGATTTCACCATTTCGCGGTTGTGCTGTTTAAATTTGAATTCCTTTATGAATAAGGTCCTTATGTTGGTCATATGGTGCAGCAGTGGGACATGCAGTTGGTGGTGTTTGTGAGTAGTGGTTGACTACATGGTATCGTCGTCCTTTGATGATTTGCCGGGGTTTCAGCTGGTCAGGGGAGATGTTGCGGAGGAAGTAAAGAGGCATGGAGTTTGTTTATAAGTTGCAAACAATTTTAAGTTTGTGCCGGTTGAAGTAGGACTTCCCAATGTTGCTGCCATTTCTCTCCTGAATTATGATGTTCCAATTGTGGTGGCTTACCGTCTGCCCTCCTATTCAACCGAGGAGTATACTGAACTGATCAAATTCCTGCTGGAATTTTGTGTTGGAGGGAGGTTGTTGTTCTTAATATGCCTTTGTTGGATATGTCTGTAGACATTTTTAATAATTGTATGTCTCCAGTTTATGTGCGGTTTCTTGATTGTTTTGCTCTTCTTGGACTCACTCAGTGGGTGAGGTAAAGTACTTTTTATTGATTCGGGCACCATTTTTGATTTGGTGCTGACCACAGAGGAAGAGCAGGTGTCATCTGTGGCAGTTTCGCCTCCTCTCCCGGGGTGCCACCAATGCCCCTGTCTTGGTTGAGTATTGCTTCCAGATGTATGAGGTTTCAGTTAGTCCTGGTTTTAAATTGGTCATTTGAAGATTATAAGAGTATGAGAGAAGTTTTGAAAGACGTTGACTGGCATTATGAGTTCCTGCACGGCACTGTGGAGGAGAATTATGGTTTGTTTCTGTCAGTTTGCTTGTTGACAGGTTTGTTCCCACTCGAAACTGCGTCGCGGCCAAGCTGGTCGCGGTGCCCTCCGAGGGAGCTGATGATCAGTAGATCTCAAGCTTGGGCGCAGTACAAGCTTTTGAGGAGGGAGCTTGATAGACAGCATGAGGAAGTGTTGGTGTCCTTGGGAAAATTTAGTGGACTCAATTTTGAGTACAGAAATTTTTCTCACCCCAGCCAGTGTTTGTATGAACAGGAATTAGCTAAGAACTTCTTTGTTGCTCCCGAGATGTTTCACTCCTATATCAGAAAATAAAAAAGGGCTGTCCTTCTGTTGGTCCTCTGAAGCTTCCATCTGATGTGGTTGTTGCTGGTCAGAGAGACATGAGTCAGCTGTTTGTAGACTCTTTTTCATCTGTTTTCGTGGATGCTGATCTTGCCGGCTCTTCCCCACATCAATTTTTGCCTGGAAAATTTGGTGAGATTTGTGTGACGAGACTTAATCTGCCAGGTTCTGGACAATTTAGATTCATCTGTGCCTGGACCTGATGGTATCCACCCTAGTGTTTTGAAGCAATGTTCTTGGCAGCTGTCATTGCCCTTGTCTTCGGTATTTGTGAAGTCGTTGGGCCAGAGAGTTTTGCTGGGGTCCTGGAAGGAATCTCATGTTGTTCTCTTATTCAAGTCTGGTGCGAGGAGCAGCCTCTCAATTATCGACCTGTGAGTCTCACTTTTCTTTGTTTTAAGGTGCTGGAGCAGGTTATTTTGTCCCATGTAGTTTCTTTTCTGGAAGGTTCTGGCATTTTTTCAAGCTGGTAATTTGAATTCATGGTGGGAAGGAGCACGGAGGATCAGATGTTGCTTACTTATGGTGAGGTTTCTGATCTGGTGGATGTGGTCTTTCTGGAATTTTCCAAGGTATTTGATGTTGTCAAACAATCTGTTTTGTTGACCAAACTAAGATGTGTGGGTTTTCTTGGTGGATTGTTGGATTGGATTTGTAGTTTTCTGATTGGGAGGCAAATGAGTGTTTCTGAGAGGGGAATTGTCAGTGACTTTCGGGATGTGACAAGTGGAGTGTCTCAGGGTTCTGTGCTGGGCCCGCTCTTGTTTCTGCTGTATATTAATCATGTTGCAGCGGGAGTGGTTTGTAAGTGGAAGGCTTTTGCTGATGACTTCAAACTTTATTTGAGCTTCCCATCGACATACAAGCAGTTTGCCTGGGTGTGTCTTCTTTGCCAAGAGATCTGAATTTGGTGCTGTCTGTGTCCTTGTCATGGAATCTCTTTCTGAACATTGCCAAATGTGTCTTTATGCGTTTTTACAGGGTTCATCTTGAATTGGAGCAGCTTGATGATGGAATTGCTTATAATTTGAATGGTGTGGTACTTGAGCTTGTTGCTTCCTGCAGGAACTTGGGAGTGCTTGTTGACTCAAGGCTCCGATTTCACCTTCATGTGAAGAGTGTTGTTAGAAAGGCTTCCACTCTGGCAACCCAGTCTGCTCCATTCTACTGTCAATATTAGTTCTGTTTTCATGGTGTATTTGTTTATAACTCATATAAGGTCCACCTTGGACTACTGCTCTTGTGTGTGGAATGTGGGATATTTGGGGTATTTGAGACTTTTGTAGTCTGTGCTGAGGCGGTGGACCAGGGAAATTGAGGGTCCAGGTTGAGTGGACTATGGTGAGAGGCTCAGAGTTTTGCAAATGTTTTCGGTCAGAGGGAGGTTGTTGCATTTGTTTCTGGTGAAGTGTTGAAGATTTTTCACTGATGTGTGAATTCAGGGCTGTCTGCTCTGTTTGAGCAAGCTCCAAGTATTGACACACGTGGTCATTCTTTCAAGCTGGTGGTTCCTTGCTGTTGGACCGACTATAAACGCAGATTCTTTTATTCTCATTGTGTATAGGCCTGGAACAGTCTGTCCTCTGATGTGGTGTAGAGGAGCCAATCCCTCCTTGGCTTCAAGAGGGCCTTGGCTGAGGAGTTGGGGGGGGGGTGTAGTACGATTTTTGCTAGGCATAGCAGATTACATTTTGTGTCTGTTTCTGTGTTTTGAAACTTGTGTGCAAATGTTGACTGTCTTCAGTGTTTTTTCTGAGAACTATTAAATGCAATCCGACATGGGCCCTGCTGCAGTTTTGATGCAGTGTTGTCCTTTAGATTTCTGGTGCACTAAGGTATACTGCCTTTCATGCCCGCATGCCCTGTTGGCTGGGCTGTCAGGGCTGTGGGGCTGCAGTGGTGAGATACTAGGCTCTAATCTCTGAAGTCAATACTTTTTGATGAGCGGTCATCAAGCTACTGTTCCTTTCCCCTCACTGGGCTCTAATACCTGACAATGTGGAGTGTGGATGCGCGGTGAGTTTGTTTCGCTGTGTTTGCTCCCTTGTTTTTTTCAGTAGAGCCACCGCCTCTGCTTTGTGTCCTTCTTAACACTTATTTGTCCTTCTTTACACTTATTTGTCCTTCTTTACACTTATTTGTCTTTTTTTACACTTATTTTAGTGTTCCTTGCACCTGTTTGGCTTACAAGATTTTTCAAAGTATTTTATAGAATGCATGAAGGTTATTATATTCTGAATTATTGAACAGGCCTTCAAAATATATATTTCTGATGCCTAATGAATTTGATGAATTGTGATTGGTTCTAAAATAGAGTATTACATTTTGTTTGGGTAACCCAATCTAGATAATATGTCATCTGTTTACAACTTGATATCATGCACTTAGCCCTTGATTGACAAATATTCATTTCTTGTTTTTCTTTCAGATAGGGCTTTCAATAATTTACTGCTATTCCTGTACTATGAAGCTACAGTAGCAAAGAAAATTATTTTAAGACAAAAGATTAGGAAATAAAATCAATGATAATTGCCTGCTTGATAACTATTTGAATCCATTGGAAATTTAATGAAAATCATTCAATAAAATGCTTTATCCAGATATATATAATACCATAAGAAATTTTGATATGAAGTTAAATCCACGTGGGAGAAGTTGAGTTTGTTTTAATAGTTGTTGACTGAGCATAAACAAATTTCATTTTGCTTTAGTACAGTAACCAAATGAACTTTGATAGATGTTAATGAATAAAAATACACTTTGAACTATATATCCTACTTTATAGTTATGTTCAGTATCATTCCAAGATGCTTTGGAATGAAGAAAAATCCTCTTTCACAAATGAATAAAAAAGATGACTATTGACGATTTTATTAATTTTTCCCATTGTTGACTGCTAGTGCAAGCAGGCTTTAGCAGTCAGTACCCTCTCCAAGAAGATTTTAGCAGTCTGTACCTTCTCCAAGCCGGCTTTAGCAGTCTGTACCCTCTCCAAGCAGACTTTAGCAGTCTGTCGCTGTGGTGCTGTTAAATCTACTCATGACATATTCAAGATTGCCATTGTATTATTACGAGTTGTTTGCTTAGTTATAGTTATAGTTATGTCTTATCTTATGATAAGGAAAACACGTCAGGTATGATAGTGTTATGGGCACCGTCACTCTAGCTCCATTGCAGAAGGATGGCAGGAAGGAGTCTGTGTTACTTTTGATGATTAATTAATTATCCATGTTCAATATAATATCACTTTTGGTAGGCATAATCTGCACCAGTGAGAAGAGTGTGATGCCCTACAAGTTTATTTTTACCTACAAAACTATTACATTGAATTTCAAATTTCATTAAAAGTTAAACAGACTTGTTCCTGACATACTCTTCTGCTGGAGCCTGGATGACTGGCCCTAACACACCCTATCAAACTAATCGAGTACTTCTGATCTACCATTACCCACAGATAACTAAAGTCACTTTCATTCATCCAGAAGTAATATTGTTACTCAGGAGGTAGATGATATCAATCGATACCATGAATTATCCTTATGACGATAGTCTTGCTGTTGGATTAACCGCTTCCAGCCTCTGTTTGTTAGTTCTTTACGAGTTATATCTCCATTATATTTTACCAAATGTCATGAAGAAATCAAGGGAGAGAATATTCTTCATTTTCATTCCTCGTCATTTTGATATGTACAGATACCGACTAGTGTCCATACCTATCAAAATTTAATAACAACATGCCCTTCAGAAGGTCTCACCATGGCTGTCACTCTAGCCCCATTCAAGATGAACTCCTTATTCTAATATTACATTGTTATAACAATACTAACTATTAAAGCATCTTTCACTTCTAATTTAGTCTTGAGTTGCCTAGCAGTCCAATCACAGTAATTGAACAAAATGCATGATATAGAAGTTCTGCTTGCTCTAAAAGTTCTGCATACAATCTAGTCCCTTAGCCTTGCTTGGTTGGTCTGCTGTTAGTATCACACTATTCGGTTGTTAAGAGAAGGACAGAGGCATTGTTGCCTTTTTTTATTTGCAATATCATTGCTACCCAGTCCTCATTTATTGCTGACTTTTCTTCAAGATCTCAACTGGGCTTAAATGTGTGGTGACTTTGCAACTGCTTAGATAGGAATACTGTTGAATCTTCAACATGTATTGACCACATGACTGCTTAAGTAGAAATACTGTTGAATCTCAAACGTGTGTTGACCACATGACTGCTAGGGTAGGAATACTGTTGAATCTCAAATGTGTGTTGACCACATGACTGCTTAGGTAGTAATACTATTGAATGACCAATGTAGTCAAGACATTTCTAAGCAGTGTTGTGATTTCTGCAAAATAGCCTGGATAAATGTAAAGTGTGTGCAAATAGTTCAGTTTGCTTTTGTACCTTTGAACTGTTTCTAAGTGCACTTGCGACTCAGAGCTATCTATCTTTCTAAGTGTTTTATTAGCAATGCTCTAAACATTTCAACTTTCACACACATGGCCAGTAACCGTTGTTTTTGCTGTTTTGCCAATATCTGAATAGTCCCCTTTGCTGGTCCTCTCTTGGTCTGTATTTTGTCTTACAATGTTTCCCATAGCATCACAAAAAAAAAAAAATTGTCTATGTTGAAAGTAATGCCTGCATTCACCTTCATTTGAAGTGGTATCGGTTCATTTTCATACTCGAGTTATAGTGAGTGATTATTATAAAAGGTGTCAGGTTTTTCAACATTCCTATGTATTGTTTCACTTTTTTAGTACGTTCTTAGCTCTCCAAATACATTGGTCCTGGAATCTAGTTGGGAAAACCTTAGGTTGGGTTTCCACTTCCAGTCTTTTCTGGCATCAGTCACCTGACGCTGTTTCATTGCTCTATTTTATTAACTGCACCCTGCACTTATTGACTTTATTTTTAATTCAGGTTTGGCTTTTTTATGTATGTCCTTGCTGCATCAATTTATTAATTTTGAGCACGGTCGACTTCCAATCATCTGAAGTGTGTACCCAATCTACATTCACTGTCGCCCTATCAACATGATTGATGGAACTAGAAAGTGTATATATTGGTATCATTAGTCATGCAATGGTAGCTCTACTGAAACTATTCATACCTACCAGCAATGAAAAGAATGTCAATGTAATTTTAAAATATGTAGTTGCACACATTGGCTCACAAGCCCGCAAACTTTATGAGTGCTGTGCCCTACCGGGTTACTTACAAAGAGAAACACACAAGCTTCAGTAGAGTCGACTCTCTTAATGTACTCCTTAAAGGCCAATCTATGTATTAACTGCACATTACAGTTCAGCACATTGCCTCATGAAAATACAGTAAAGGAGGACACAGTACTGCTGACATCACTCAATTTACCAACCGGAATGTGTTTCTTGTACCGTGGCAGTCTACCAAAGTGATCTGCCAACTGTCAGTTGCTCTCGTGGGCCACAAACCATCAAACATCCAATAAAGCTAAACATCTTGCCTTCTTTATGTGGTCAATAGACCATTAAAAGCTGCATTTGATATTGGATCATTTCTTTTGAACATTTGAAGGAAGTAGAAGTGCTGACCATTCCAAAATGCATCTTGTTTTTTTTTTACTCATGTTCATAGACCCATTTGATGGGAGGCCGCGCTGTTCTCTTGATTAAATTAACAACAGAACCCATTTCCTGTCAATTTTATCATTGAGCCTCCTCATCAGAGGAAATATCAAGACTGTCCATGTATGCAGCATGATGCTTGCTTGTTCTCAGTGCGCTGCTCAAACTAATAGAAGAAACTTCAATCAAGAACCTTTGATATCTTTGTAGCTGAAAGAAATTTATTTTATCAGCTATTGTTTAAAAAATAAAAGGGTGATGAATGCTGAGGCGAGTGGTCGCAGGCAGGCCTAGAGGTAGACCAAAGTTTGGGTGGATGGATGGTGTGAAGCAGGCGTTGGGAAGGAGAGACATGAATGTGGAGGTGACGAGAGAGCGTGCAATGAACAGGCGTCAGTGGAGAATGGTTGTGAATGGTCGATTTTGACGCTGCCCTGATGTGCTTTCCCGCCCTGGGCACCCCGCTGTCGGGATGGTCGTTATGACGCGGCGGGGTAAACCAGTGAAAACTGTCGGGCCCTGCTGCTGACATCGGATCCTCGGACTGCACTCGTGACCCAGAGTATATATTGAGAGTGTACCGGCCGGACCCTTGAGCACAAAAGGGCTTAGTTGTGTGAGTGTGAGCGTATGAGGGTGTGAGGTGCGCCTTGCCGTCGGCCACCCCCCTTTCTGGGGGATGCGGCCTAGTGTCTGTATCTGTATTGTTTCAGTAAGGGTATCGGCAAAAATATCAGCTAATACCATTGATACTTTTGAACATTTTTTCTTGTTCAATGGTTAGGTTAGGTTAGAAATTCAGATGTGTGTGTAAATTTAATATCTGTGCATGAAGTTGTCACTTCGAAATATCAAGACTGTCCAATGGTTGAAAACACCAAAGCTGAACGCATTGGCAGAGACAATTTTTCATAGTGATTAATTAGAGAGCTGCCGTTGTATTGGTTTTGGCTTCAAATGCAGCATCAGGATCGACCGAAATTCGTGGATCGGTAGCTGCATCTCAAATTTTCCAGTCTAGCTACTACTTTTTGCTGTCTGAATTGGTTTATAAGATTTTCATCATGTCCAGTTTGAAGCTGCTTGTTTGCACAGTATTTTGCTAGGTTTTATTATGGATTTCTTTGCTACAAGTAATATATGCCTTGCAAAGGAGATCAGTGCATCTGTATTGAATATTACCAAGATGACTTGAATAACCGCATTTGTTTCACTCCCTTCCTTCACTTTTTCTTGCAATGTTTCTTGTTGCTTGCTAACCTGCATTTGCCTTCTCTTCCTATCCCCAGGACCGCTACAATTGAGTGCGTGCTGCCATGATGTGTTCGACCATGCGGCTCCTATAGCTTGTTGTCGCCTCTTCTTCCAGTGGCGAGGACATCCCCATCCCTGGAGCCGATCACTGCGCCATTTGGCTACTCTACACTGAAATGATTATTTGGTAGTAGTAACTGAATTGGGAACAACAATATTTTCATGAAGCTGCAAAATTATTTGTTGCTGTAGCTATGAAGTTTTGTTATGTCCGATTTGGTAACAGCTAAAAAAAATTGTATGTGTGTAGCCCTTTCGAGTTTACCATCGAGATGCATCGCCTTGGTGTTGGTGAAGTGCTCCTGCCCCAGTGGACGCCAATTAGTGTAGCAGTGGTTGTAGGACGGTGTAGTATATTCACTTATCTTTGAGTATGCAACTGAATCGAAACTCAATCTCGTATCGGTATTCAACGTTCAAAGACAGCACCGGTGTTCTGTTGTGTCGTCAACGTTCTCCAATCCTGAGGAGTGATCGTCTCGCCAAATTAAATTTCATACAGCTAAACGCCAATAAACAATGTTCTAGGTTGCGTTGAACTCGGACAGTTATTTGCGCGTGACATATTACTTGCGTGTCCCGAGGGAATTGGATGTCAATGATCAGCTCGGTTTCAAATGGTGTAATATTCTCCACCAAACCCATCAG
>SDVV010022415.1:0-12954 GCA_016164225.1 Gammarus roeselii | reverse complement strand
GCTAATTATGTACCTTAGACATGGTTTATATCCTAGGTCTTGTGGATTGCGGACCTTACAACGCAAATCTGTTTGAAAAATTGTTAGAGTGGATTTATTCAATATTCGATATGAAAGAGGAAAATGGTAGGAGCAACACATCCAACACTATAAAAAATCTTATTCTAACAGTAAAACCATACATAAATCTTGCTAACGCTCTAACACTCGTAACACTCACTGTCGTATAGGGTGCGCTTACATGAACGTTTTGAACTCTACAGTCTACTTACCAGCGATCACCTAACATTACTTGAAATTAATCGATATTACTGGACTTGTAACAAGTAAAGTGAATAAATAATATATAAATGTTGGCACAACATCTGCAAAAGATTGGTAAAACTACAGAGTCAAGTGGATAGATTTGATATAAATAAAGCTTAAATCAATGAAAAAATACCTAACATAAGTATGGAAACGGCGAAAATATATAAATAATCCTCGGTTTTAGTAGGTCAGGATGGGTTAAGCTTAGTGCCCCTCTACAATACAGACCTATAGTGATAAATGCTATAGTGGATCTGGTGAATGCTGAAATAAGACAGATATTCTGAATTAGAACGCAATCTCATAACGAAGCCTGAATTAATCAATAAATTCTAAGTGTCTAAACTGCAAACGTCTTACAAGCATTTATAAAAGTACGACATGCAGGAATAAGCATCAAGTAAAGACCTGCGATTGGATAACATAATTGAGATGTACATCAAATTATTGAAGAATTTCAACACTAACACTCAACACAAATCCGGTAAATTAGTTCTTTAAGACAACATGGAACCGGACACAAATCCAGTGTCGGGAGGGGTAAAAAAACAAATTTTGAAGCATTACATCCATATAAGCGTATTTTATACCCAATATCCCATGAAATTAGGCGAATTTATATCAATTACAGATATAATCCAATGATATACAATCAAAATGTGCAACAACAACTATAAAATAGCTAAATAAGATTCTCTACTCAACCCTAAGCAACAAAGGTTAACTATTATATACGGTGTATCCTATCGCACCCAGATGATAAATCCTACTCAAGTATGGTCAATCATTACACGATGTCGATGAACACTACCGATCTTATAGAAATATAAATAATCCTGCACTTTAACTCCTTAAGTGGTCTAGTTCATGAAAAACCATACGCTAACTTAACAGCTATTCCTAAAATATCTGACATTTAACGCAGAGTTCATGTGAATAATGTTATTTTTACTACGATACCTGTTCAAATCTGTAACAAAATTCCTATATCTAACTGATGCTATGCCTCTAGGAGTACAAATCCAAGCCCACTGTGTCATAACAATGAACTCTACAATACTTTACTAGGTCACTTCTCAGTAATCTACCACTGATATATAACAAATTTCAAAGGAAACACCCAGTCACGTACAATACTTCAGACATACCTTGCATCTGTTTAACCCATCGTCTCTGAACAACAATGGAGCAAAGTCACATTCTGGATATAACCATGAATGAGGCTGACATGAGTCTCAGAGAGTGTGTGGCCATAAAAACCTGGGCTTTTGTTCACTGATGACCTAACTAAACCACTACAACGATGAGCAGCTTGTCGCATAACCTCTCTAGCAAGCCCATGGAACGTAAAATCTACGTCCACAAGGCCATACATAATTCACGTTGAACATGGACGAAGTCTAAATGACAACCAAATAGTGCAAACCACCTCTACTCTAGGACCCCACCATCCAGTAAATCGTCTTCTAAAACATTACACTATACGCTTGCAAGGGTTCAATTACGAAATTCCGCAGAGATGCAGTACGGACTCACACCTCTTGAACATACATTCCTATGATTATCGTGGAAAAAAATCTACAAAAAACAATATAAACTATAAAAAATAGCCAAAGAAGATGCTGTTTTCTGCTGTAACCGACAATAAAATTGTACTACAGTGGGTATCCATCCTAATAAATCTGTCTATTTACACAAACAGGCACAAACAGAACGAGGTTCTTGCCTAGGGGACTCTCTAACTTCTTCTAAATATTGAAGAATGGTCCTACAATAAACATACCATACCCTAACTGCAAGACCGAGTTTGTAACAAATGGGATCTTCTATATCTATAATAACCATGTCAAATATTGTATCAGGATGTAAGATGATATAAAAAACACTAAAAATAAGCAACATGACACTAATTAGACCTGGGATAATTAGTGTCAATTACTAAAACGCTCGAGTCATAACTGAGCAAGAAGATTAATTCTCTACCATACCCAAAACATACAATAAAAAACGTGATGAACGAGAATGAACTAGCATGTAACCAAACAACGACTAATGTGTATAAGATACCAAGACATGCGAGCGGCATAACTGAAACTTATAGTAAATGGTGTGGAATACTTCTACACGAACACGCTATATTACATACAAAATCTGATGAAATTAGCCTCCACTCAGTCCAAAACAGGGTTAAATTAACATCTCTTTACTAACGTAATCACGTCTAAATCGTAACAGAATGTTATATATACGTATAAAATACCAAAATGCTGCAATAACCTACCAATTATGACTGATATAATGTGGAAGATGCAAACCTAAACTATCTTAAAAAAATGATAACACTATGAGATAACTATTCAAAATTCCGAAAACACTACAAATTCAACATAAATCAACCGTTACTATGAATACATAACACAATATGTTATCTTACAATAAATCCATATCGTTCAGGTACTCTCGCTACTGGAATACAGCGTCAATGGAACACCGATACATCTGGTTAAAAACCTGGATAATGCAAAATGGGGTAGATAGAATTTCGTAATGAAGATACAGCATCATAAAATAGAATATTCATCAACCCGCAAACTACCTGACAAATAATCCCTACTATTCCTATAGATATTATATACATATGAAATAAATAGATGGAAAACACAGAACATTGCCTAAAATTCAATATAAGGTTGGTACCATATAGGGTCAATCGCGCACTAAGGCTGCAAATTGAGTTATAAGACATACCTACCACACTAATCCTATGAAAGAATATATAGTGATAAATGAACAAAACAGACACAATATCACAACCCCCACCGCTACAAATCCACCAATCAAGCATCGAATGAGTCAATTATGCCCTCAATTAGATAAGAAAACAAACATGTATGCACTGAAAATATATATAGAACCATTAAATCAATAATAAATATATAACGATACATACACTCACATCGTAGCAAACGTGCCTCGGAAACAAATTTATAAGACAAAGAACAGCTAAGAGCAAACTCACCAAATTTTCCAGGAGCGCTTCCAAATTTCTGCCTAGGGGGTTCCTCTACCGCAACCACCAGAAATCTTATAAATATATATAACGAGCAACAGTTAGTAACCAAGCGTACCCAAGCATTGAAATGCTAATACCCTTATGTAAATATATAACCTAATAACATACCATATGAATAATCCGAAAGCTGTCCATCTGTCCTATCACTGACTCCCGTTCTACCCTACGCCCCCCGCTCCCCGTTTTTGCGTGAACCACCGTACGGCTGCTTGAGTCAAAGGTTGCAGCATTGCGCCCTACCTCCGCCCACCGCTAATCAACCCCTATCCTATTCCTTCACTAATCCGGTCAAAATTGGTTCCGATCTTCAAGGTCGCCCCTCCGTACGCCCGTGGATAAAACTGCCTCGAATTGCGTTTTGCGGTACTTCTATCTACTGCCAACATTAATTTTACGCTTGAAACCAAAAACCGAAACTCTATTCCCTCCTTTGACATCAGTATCTCCTGAGACCAAAACAACAGTATGCACACCAGCATTTTCCGAAAATCTATTTATTTCGGGCCTCGGAATGAATTTTTACTCCTACAACCCTCTAAAGTACAGAATCAATAACACCAAAACCATTATCCATAGAGCTTATTACCTCACCTCTTCATTTTGTGTCCTTCCACCAAGAAAAAGAATCAATTAAATTTTTTTCTATTACCTATGGCTATTCCACAGCCTTATTTAAAAAACAGTGCAGAAATTTCCTCAACAATATTTACAGAAAACTAGCTGAAATAATATCGTCGAACAAAAACAAAACGGTTTTCCTCTCATTGCCTTTCTACGGATCAGAATCGGAATCACTGTATATTGCATTACTTAACACCCTTTCGAATTACTAAAGATTATAATAATAATGATAATAATCAAAATCTACAACACAGGCTTCAGTGAGAAACAAGTCATGAAAGAGGAATGCAACCCTCCACAATACAATCATAGATACATAGGTGCTCAGTTTCATGCTATTGGTAGATACTAATGTTGTTTTTAAATCAGTTGTCAGATCCGACATTGAAACGGAGAAAACGATTTAATCTTTCTTAGATCATGCGGGAGGTTATTCACAATTTGATTCCTTAGTACACAAAGGATGGGTAACAGCGGGGAAACGTTGTCCTCGGGCACTTTTATTACTCGTTTGTAGAGTGACGAGTATAATGCGAATGGATTGGCATATTTCTAGCAATTTGGTAGAAAAACGTTTCAGAGCTACACAAGATATAATACATATAAAATTTACACAACACAAATATTTGGTGAATGTTTGGTAGTAAGAGCAATCGTTCATTTTCGTATGTCGATTTTAATGAAACTGCAGCATCGACAGAAAGTGTTTCCACGCATCTGCTCTGGATGGCCTGCAATTTAGCTAGAAGGGTTTTGCTCGATGCTCCCAGAACCTCTTCTCCTTACGTCAGATACGGATACACTAATGCTAGATACATTTTTTTCGGAGCTGATTTGGGTACAAAATCCAAAAGTTTCTTGAGAAAGCCTACAAATTTAGCAACTTTATGATAAAATTAATTTAAGTTGGTCGATAAAGAAAAGTCTATCCTCAATATAGACTCTCAAGAATCTAGCACCATTAACCAAGGACACATGATTATTTATAATCGTAACGTTTATTGGTTGCCCTCTATTCCTATTGCTAACTGACATGTGAGAAGTTTTTCCCGTATTCAGGGCCAACCAATTTGAGCATAACCCCCGGTCCAAGGATGCCAATTCACTATTAGCCGCAGCGCACAAATCAGGCAGGCTGTCATCATGAATTAAGGCCGTCATGTCATCAGCAAAATGAATAAATCTAAGCTCAGGGAAGCGTGCCACAAATACATAACTTCTACAGTTTTTTTATTAGTATAGAATGATTTACAGCGTCAAAGGCTTTACTGAAATTTAAAAAGATTGTCAGAAGATATTTTCTATTGTTAAGGGCATGCAGTCCACCCAAAACTGATCCTTCGAAATAATACTGAATCGACGACAATAATCTTTTACTCGATTAAACATGACTTTTCAAAAAAAAATCCTGGTCGGTAATTGCAAACTTTCTCACGCCTACCAGATAAAAAAAATGAATAACTCGACCCTTTTGAAAAATCACAGGAAAAACTCAAGTTGAGAAGGATTGGCTAGCAAGTCTAGATATCGCAGGTGCAGCAATGTCCGCAATATATTAGAAAATAAGGCTTGGAATAAAAGATAGGTGAGATCCCTTACTTTTAAACGAATGAATAACCGATTAATTCTTTATAAACAATTGGAACCCCCTGCTACCAGCTTCATTATTGAATAACATATACTAGTAATGAATCAAACTAGTGAATTTGTCTGAATACTACTTAGTCAAAGCTAGTCGCTGAAACTAGAGCGGTAGAGATCAATTTTAGAGCTACTATCTTTATGTAAAGTACCAAATCTTCTGGATAACGTCAATAAAATTGTACATTAATTAAAACAATTAAAAAAAATTGGATATCGGTCAAAATAATCTGATGAAAAAATGCCAAGTAATCTCATTGTCGTTAAATGCTGCTGATAGTAAACATGAGAAAATATATAAAAAATAACAGCTACAATATTTTAAACTCAAACCGTCCAACGGCACAGCGTGTATTGTAACCACTGTTCAAATTACTAATTGTTTTGTTCACAAAGGAGTTGTAGTTAAATAAAATATTACAAGTCATGATATCGATTTCAATGTTGGACTTGAACACGTTCAGGTTCGGCTACTGCTTGATATATACCCACTCTAACAGCTTCCGGAGTGGGACATCATTGACCCTATTAACCCTCCAGTGCTCACTGCGAGCTTGAAAAATGTGAAAATTTTCGGGCATTTCAACTTGCTGTAGTTCATTTGATATTGTACTGATCATGCTGTAAACAGCTTCAAATATAGTTTCTTTTGTCCAGTAAAATTATCAGAAATTTGTTATCCTAATTTTTATTTCACTGAGGGTATTTTTTCGACAATTTGAGTAAGTTGGTTATCTACCCGACTTCAATATAAACTAAAGTCAAAATTTTATAAACCTATCTCATGGATAATTGTACGAGAAATTCGGTGGTTTAATCAGATTTGAATTATCTATCTTAGTTTTTGAGATACAGCGAAAACAATGCAAATCGTTATTTTAGGAAATTTAAATAAAATTTTGGGAATTTACAACTTTACTATTGTAGATAGGCCACAAATATTGTTATTTAAAGTTGTAAAGATTGTAATTCTACACAAAAATGGTCTCAACAATGTTTTCTGTAGGCGTCTCATGTACAATGTCTACAGTGCGGATCACCAGAGGTCTCTCCTGGTTACGAGTCTTGATGTCGTACAGGTATTGGTACATCCTTCTTTGAATATCATCACTTACATTAAATTATTTTTGGGACAATCATTGCAAGGAATATCATCAATATCAGAGTCAGCTTGTTTCGTGATGAGATTACGTAAGAATTGACGAGTTGTCAATTCTTACGTAATCCCATCTAATAAGTAGAGTAAACTCCTTTCTGTCTTTGCTATGATCTTTTTCAAAGAAAAATTCATCTTAGTTGAGCGGTTTGATTACGATAGACTCGCAAATTTTGTAAGCTCACAGGAAATATATTATACATTTTCCATCAGCAGGAAGAACGGGCCAGAATTGAGTACGCACTTCATATCCCACGTAAAATTAATAGCAGAAATACTTAAAATATTCTGAAACTTGAGGAATTGGAACATCCTGCTACCACCTGCTTTTAGACGAGGTGATCACGTCCATCATTAAAGTCTTCAAATAGCTGGGTTATGATGACTTTTTCATTGAAAAGGCTCATTGCAAAGCCAAAGAGCAGCTGAACTTAAATAATATGGGAAAGGTCAGAAATTAAAGTGTTGTTCTACCATCAGTTTGCGAAGTAAGTTCTTATTTAAAAAAGCAAAAGTTATCGACTAGTATTTAATATAAACTCAACAACTCGTCAATTCATACGTAATCGCATCACAAAACATTCTGACTCTGATGCTGGTATTTATGTATCCCTTGCAAGGATTGTTCCAAAACAATACATTGGAGAAGTTGATGATATTCCAAGAAGGATGTATCAACACCAGTACGACACCAAAACTCATAATCAGAAGAGCCTATTGATGACACTGTATTTCAGTTGACGTTTTCCTGATTTTTTCTGATAGTTTAGATAAAGGTTGTAGCACCAAAATAGTTTTTATAGTTTCAGCGACGGGCATTTGTTTAATCAGTCTCCACCAATACAGTTTCAGCGACTAACATTTGTCTAATCAGTCTCCACCACTATAGTTTCAGCGACGGGCATTTGTCTAATCAGTCTCCACCACTACAGTTGTAGCGACTGGCATTTGTCTAATCAGTCTCCACCACTATAGTTTCAGCGACTGGCATTTGTCTAATCAGTCTCCACCACTATAGTTTCAGTGACTGGCATTTGTCTAATCAGTCTCCACCACTACAGTTTCAGGGACTGACGTTTGTCTAATCAGTCTCCACCACTCGAGTTTCAGCGACTGGCATTTGTCTAATCGGTCTTCACCACTACAGTTTCAGGGACTGGCATTTGTCAAATCAGTCTCCACCACTCTAGTTTCAGCGACTGGCATTTGTCTAATCAGTCTCCTCCACTATAGTTTCAGCGACTGGCATTTGTCTGAAAGTATTTATATTTATTTAATAGATTGTTTTTAGTCATTTATTCGTTCAAGGTTAAATTAGGTTTAATCTCTCATTATTCGGCCATTGGTGATCGTTTCATGTAATGCCTGAGAAATTAAACAATCCATATATATTCATTCGATGAATGGGAAGAAGTCAACTTCTTATTGACCAACAGGTAGATCAATGGATCATTACGTTGTTTTGGTGCTTTTTGATTTAAATGTATATATTAGCATGGATATCATGGTGCTTATATTTGAACGCAATTGCATGTTGATTGTTTGGGATAAGTTTGGGTTTCACAAATGTATAAGGATCTGCTTGTGTATATGTGATTATGCTGTTTATGTAATTTTACATATACATAGGTACATTGTTGGGTATTTACCATGTAAATTGATCAATTTATTGGTAATCTTAGTCGTGGGTCTTGAAGCCGATTTTGTTTGTCAACGCTGCGAATGTGCGTTTGTCTAAATTTCAAATAGTTTTTCACTACATTTTACAGAATGTTCGAATATCTATAGGGCATTAGTATAAGGTAAAATACTTAAATTAATGCGCTGTGTTTATTCTGCCGGTCATGTCAGACCGTGTGTAACACATAACTAACTCATACAACAAATAAAGTGGAATATACCTACACTCATACCCTACAATGGATGACTCTTTTCCTCCTATGTCAAATTAAAACATGGCCAAAACTCAATATCGACACCTAAATCTACTGATAATATCGTACGCTAAGACAAATCTACCAAAATATTCATATAACTATAGTATTCTTACAGTGAAACCTTACAGTGAATAAGAAACCTAATAAACACTTCACATGTAATAAAAAATAACAATAAAATCCTCTACAAACACCTAACCTACATTTAAAGAGCAAAAGACACAAGATATCTTGCCGCCTCCGTAAAAAAACTCCTCACTATCCAACGAATATAAACTAAAAAAATAAACCGACACATGTAAGTAACTCATAAAACAATAAAACAGAACAAAAATCCTTAACGATTGGTCTACATTGAAAATGCAATACCTAATATACATTATTGTTCCTTTTATAATATAGATAATTTTCAAATATTTCCTCTAGAGATATTGGTAACACACGGTAAACTTATACAAACCTGAGCATACACTACGCTGATCACCCATTACTGACACAATAAAAGAGTTATTATCTAAATAGTGTATTACCAACAATACATGTATAATAAAAACCTATACAATGACTTAACATACGATATCCGCACAATGAGTCTTAATAATAACTAAACAATGGTTCAACGAAATATCATAGCCTTCAGTCCATTATGCGAACTGATTACGAGATAAGATAGCAAGATAACGACCGCAACAGCGGACAATTTTTCCAAAGGCGCAATGAACGTTTTGTCGAAGGCCCCTACCTCCACCCCTAAAATCCGAACTGCGCATCTGGTCCTGATAACAATAAATATAAATACAATCACTGTACAATAGCAATAGGAATCGTTCCAACACTCCAGTCCATTAGGGAAACTGATAAGAAAATATATAAGGATGAGAGTCACATTGGGCATACAAAACCCGTAGAATAAACTTCAACAATAATCAAACAGTAACTAAGCAGTACAATAAATACACAGTATAAACAACCACTATAAATACAATAACTGTACAAAATGCGTAAAACTCCGTTCCATTAGGAAAACTGATTGGCAATTAAGACATTCCCCACGCAAGATCACATGATAAGATAACACCGGCCAAGCGTCAACCACCGGAAAAGGGAATTTCGGCTAACCAATGCCGTAGATTTCTTCACTCATATAGTTGCCTGTGCCTTGAATCATGATCGGCGCTACCAAATATGTCGTTCTCGTACACATAACAACCACTCTTGAAACGAAATCAACACAAAGCTAATTAACGATATATTCACCACTGCACCACGGACCAGCATACCCATGTGAACTTGTGGACATGTCCCTTATGCCATATTAGAGAGTCTCTGGTATAAATGACCTGAGCACCGGTGTCCAGTACGGGAAGGACCGTCATCACAGCGGCAGACATCGCCCCGTATATCGGAGCTTAGGGTGCTCGATGGGGGAGAGACCTTCATCGCTTATTGGTCCTGACCTGTAGGAGCGAATAAACTATATTGTTACACATGGTGGTCAAAGTCTTCTTTGGTAATATGTTAGCCTCTGAACCTAGTCATTCTTCCCCTGTCAGCAATCGCTCTGCTCCGAGATGGGCGAGGAGCTGTGCTTCGCCGTGCGCTGCCGAGGGTCGCGCCGCCGGCCTGCGCTGCGGCGTCAGTGCGAACAATGCATCACGGGAGCCACCTACGTGGCGGCGACCTCGCCACAGCCTATGGGGGTAGTGTCCGGGGTGAGTATTGTCCTCTAGAGCACAATTAAATGCAACATTAGGATAGCTTAGGTGATTTCAATTTCAAGTTGAAAACCTGATCGCTGATTCTTTGATATATAATTTTTTTAATTAATCAACTTAAGATATTTCATGGCTTATTGCATTTAAAATATATATTTCTTAATAATCCACTGAGCAATAATGTTTAAGAAGTAAATTTTTTTTTCCTTCGGAATGTATCCGATCCAAACAAACTCTCAAGTGACGCCTGGCAGAAAGCAACCGCTGTGACTGATTTACGAGAAGCCAAATTATTTGAATTGGTATCTTCGCGTCTAACTAAACAGATTAATTATGATAATGTAACATGCCGATAATCTTGACGGGTAGGCCGTTGCAGGAAGCTAGATTATAAAGTGGACATCGTCAGTCAAGGGAAAGAGCGACGCTGCTCACAGGGCAATCTCACTGAGCGCGGTTTCACAGGTAGAAAGGATCCACACGCACAAATTAGCTCTTTGTATGTTAATGAATTTAAATAATCGCACAATGTTAAATAAATGATACAGCTATTATTTGAGTTGATCTTGATACAGTACATGACCGAATTTACAAGAAAATCTAAACATTTTTGCATTCAGAATATTGTGAAGTCAGGAGTGATTATGATTTGAGTAGCTATAATATCGACGAATGTGAATTCACGTGTGAGAATATCAACGAACATGAAGTCACGTGTGAGAATACATATAGCCAAATATGAAGTCACGTGTGCGAATGTCGCCGTATGGTAAGTGGTGGGCGGGAGGAGGTGGCAGTTGTATTGTGGGGTGTAGATGAATGGCTGTGTGTGTGTATCAATTGACTATTTTAGTTATTGTATACATGTATGCTTTAGTGTCGTATAGTGTGCCTTCGGTATAACAGTATCCGTTCACGAGTATAATTGGAATTCGATCGCGTTTTAATGTTATTCATTACTGGGCCGTTGAATCATGATAAGCAACCATAGATATATATTATAATTTTATTAGGAACATTTACAGGCTACACCTATAGTATTTGCTTTGGAAATGCAGTAGCCAACACTAGTGTCTGTTTATCAATGGTGGACTCCCCGCACTGCTTTGTCTCCATGAATGAGATGGACCCCCCTGGATGCTGTCTTGTGTTCTACAAAGGAAAACGGCACCTATGCAATGTTAATTGAATAGATGACAGGTGCTGTGGCCACATATTGAGCTGACATTCCGTGGATGGCATCTGTTTGGGATGTTTCGTCTCTAAGATATTTTGTTCCCGTGAGTATACAATCGCCTGTTCTTAGATGAATTGGCTTGCCCTAGCGTAAGTTGGTATCAAGAAAACCGGGACTGCATGTATATCGAGTCATTCTTATATGTATTCAAAGACATCTGTAGTATTTGATATCAGTTCTTTATGATTACGATTAAATAGATCATATAATTCATTGCTGCTGTTTACGTGATTTTTGTAATATGTTCGCTTATTCCCTCAGTAGATCATTGGAGTAAACCCAAACAAATCGAAAAAGTAGTGTGTTCCCTGATATTTAAATATGAGGATCCAATGTCACACCTCATTATGGGCGCGTTTGCTTTTTACAATAATGTTCCCGTCTATGGGATACATGGGAGTTTGCACCAATTTTGATCCTCGGGCATTTTTTCGTTGTGCATATTTCGCCTTTGTTGGCATGAACGTTTCTTTCTTCGAGACCGTTACAATTAAGATCATAATCACGCCACCTCAAGGATAGGCTGGGTGGAGCAAAAAGTGAGGCCCAACAGGTGGTGCCAAGTGTGAATGGGACCCACGACTCAAGATAATGATCGTGTGATAAATAGAGGTCCCGCAGGGGTTGGTTAGCGCCATTATGAACAGCTAGCTGTGTATTTGTATTGTGGTAGTCTCATATCGCCATCCAGGGCGGTGTATTTTTCTCGTTAGCGTAATGCTGGCAGACGGTACAGACCCGGTACAAAAGCGGCACTCCCCCTCTCCCCCTGTAGTTGCTTTGATGGGGCTTACTTGATCGCTTACTCATGTTCATTATACTTGTTTTTTCCGGTAAGTATATTACTAAAAATCATTTTTTGACGGAGGGTTGTAAGGGTCCCCCTGGGCCAAACTCGCTACGCATCTGGATTTTTGTTAGGAGAGCTTGATAGAGTCACACGGCTGTTGATTGGTGGGTTAAGTTTGTGTTATGTATGGTATACGTATGCCTAATTTATTTGTTAAATATATTTAGGGATAGTACGGTATAATAGTTATTATTTCCATTGCTCGTGATAATTCTTGTGAAATAATGACCAAATTTTCCCTTCGCATGTGTTGATGGGAGGGTCTTGATAAATAGTTGAGCTTATTTCCACATTGACGCATCATGCATGTTGAATTTTGTGTATGTTTTGTAATTGTAATCAAATGTATTTTATACCGTCATATGAATTCCATTGGATAATTAGCTTATCATGTATAAGTTCATCTAATTTGTTG
>SDVV010022414.1:0-12955 GCA_016164225.1 Gammarus roeselii | reverse complement strand
ACGTGTTAATGCGAGCCTTGTTGGTGATTCTATTAAAGTTATAGTACTTTGGGTCGATCATCGTATCCCAATGATCCGAGAAAGAGATTTTCTGAGCTTTGCAGAAAGTTTCTAGACGGTTGTTAAGTAAAATCATCTTGCTTAACTTGTATCTACTTTGGTTTGGATGGGGCAGGATGCCAGTGACATGGAGGTTCGCGTATGAAGGTTTGATGTTGTTTAGCATGGCTTCATACCTTCTCCATGTTGATTCCGTCTGCGACACGTCTTCAGCTCCGACTTGTATTATAATTCGCTTAGATGAATGTATCCTTTCCTTTTCGATTATGCCTTCGACCTCGTCAATTTTCAAATCAGCCTTGCCGAGTATTTTCAGTTGAATTCTCCCTTTTCGCTGATTTGATTTGAAGGAGGTGACATTGTAATCACCAATCACAATAATTTCCTCTGTATTCTGAGAGTCTATTTCATCGAGCAAGACATCGAATCGGTTTCGTGTATTGGGTCGAAAGTGTTAAGATTGTGGTCCAACGTGTGTTTCATTGTCACAGCGTGGCTGCCTCCTACTTACTACAGTTGTGTACAGTGCCTCGCTATCTTTGACTGAGTTTTCTATCGCTTTGGTACGATCGTTTGTCTCAGCGTCGAGAGCTGAAAGCTTCTCGGCGAATTCGGAGTCTAGGGGCACTTGGAGTTCTTTCACTTGATTTTGGGTGGTCTCGACAGTTTCTTTGACTGCTGCTAATTCGCTGCTTATCAGATCTTTAAATTCATGAAATTGTTTCAGCACGTTTTCCTATTTAAATTCAACAGCTAGCAATCGAATATCCGTTTTGACTGTCTCTGTCATGGATAAGCCATTGGATGAGACCGTCTCTGTTTTGGATAAGCTATCGGAGGCGCGACTGATTTGTGCTTTCAGTTGTTTAATTTCCTCTGCCGTTTGGCAAAATTTACAGCGCAATGTCTTGCATTCCCCATTTGAGGGACTGCTACGCAAATTCCTAGCAGAGGAGCCAGAAGAACTTTGGCAATCCATTAGCACGGGGCGTACGAGGTATGGCAGATGCCACATTCTAGCTTAGCCTGAACCATCTTGGACTGTTATAGAATTTACCGGTGGGAAAATGGACCGTTAGTTCTAGTTCTATTTTATTTGTGATTTCTTGTAGATAGCAGATATGAATGCAAAACTATAATTAGATGCGGGATGTGACGATTATATCGACGATTCGAAAACGGAATAAAAACGGGAATAATACAAATGAGAGTCGGATTCGCGTAACGTCGGATGCGCGTTAGGGCAAAATTACTTCCTATTGCGGGATTTGGGTTGAATGCAAAGCTAAACTAATTCGTAACTGCGCCCATCTGCTTCTCAATAAATTAATGATATCATGATCCTGGGCACCAACCTTGTACCAGACATGACCGGCGGAATATCAGAAGATGACGAAAAAAGAATTACAATTCAGTAAATGGGGTGTTATGAAATCGTAGCACGATTCTAAGCCTCAAGATATAAAGTGGTACAATACAATGATACTACCTGATACAGGATATTGTGGTTTTGTTACAGAGAACCGGCCACATTTGACAATGTTGAGAATCGTAATACCAGTAACATCTTAGAATACGGTTATAGACACACAGCTAACACGTTCACAGTTAATATATAGGAAAAACAAACTAGAGCGGAATTCTAACAGGGCGACATCCTAACAGATTTGCCCAACCAGTGCGGAAATGCGTTTTCAAATTACAATTATAATTATGCAGTGACAATAGCAGTTTCATTCGAGATGTTCGAAATCAGTATACCCATACCCTTAATAACATTGATAAAGTACAAACAAGTAATTTGAGCACAGTTGAAGTAAACATAAACTAAGTTAAGATAGAAATCGAACTAATAGAACACAATGGAACTAATGACACTTGTTTTTACAGAGTGTAAATATATATTTTTTCTGATGTTAGTCGGCGTCAGTCTGATGATGCCGACAGAGTAAGTCACTTGTGGGATAAGTTTCTGGTCATCTCAGCACAAGAGAACATCATTTTTCTTCGGCGCTTAACACTCATAATACACTATTTATCGTCACTTTAAGAAATATTTCGACACTAAAGCAATATTGTAACAAGAGCTATTCAAATGTAGGATAAAATGTTTCGAGTGCGCACCATCAAGACATTTAAGTATACACGCATTGAAACACTAAAGTAGACATGAATTGAAACACTACTTTGAAAACCAGACAACCTGTAGCTTGAAAGAGTCTTTCAAAGATGAGTTTTTTTTTGTACGATGTCCAGAGTCAAGTCCAGGATTGACGCGAGCATCCAAATCAGCTGTGATGGGGTGTGTCCAGGCAAGGCAGACTCTTGAAGGCCCCCCTTGGTCCAGGTCAGCTGAGAGGTGAGGGCGAAGGGCGCTCGGGCATCGTTGGCAAGGCAGAAAGGCTGCGGTTACAGCTTACTTGGCGCGGGGTTCGTCGGACGAGCGCAGCTGCAGCAGGAATCGAAGTTCCTAAGGATGTGATGCTTTGCTCTGTGCTGAGCCTTTCGAGTGCGATAAACTGATGTGCAGAGAGGGCGATGGAGTGATGTGCGGGGAACGCAAAGAACTGATGTGCAGAGAGGGCGATGGAGTGTTGTGCGGGGACTGCAATGAACTGATTTGCAGAGAGGGTGATGGAGTGATGTGCGGGGACCACAATGAACTGATGTGCAGAGAGAGCGATACAGTAATGTGCGAGGACCGCAATGAATTGATGTGCAGCAAGGGCAATAGAGTGATGTGCGGGGAACGCAATGAACTGATGTGCAGAGAGGGCGATGGAGTGATGTGCGTTGAGCGCAATGAGCTGATGTGCAGAGAGGGCGATGGAGTGATTTGCGATGAACGCAGTGAACTGATGTGCCGGAAGGGGCAGGAAACGCGAGGCTGTTACCGCACTGTTTGCGGTAAGCAGTCTCGGGTAGGGGTGAGATTTTTGGGTGTGTGGCTTACCGAGGCGCAGAGAGTTTGCGGTTTGCTTGCTTCTCGACTGTAGATGAGGAAGCCGGGAAGGGAGGCCAGTGGGAAAGTTCTACCTTTACACTGTTTGAATAAAGTAAAGAGTGCCTGATTTGTTTATTAGTTTATCAGACACATAAACAGGATGTTTAAATGTGGCACACACTTCGTTCAATGATCCGAACAATAGTTTAAAATCGGCAGACTTAGCATTTGCCGTGTGTTAATGTTTAACCCAGCAAATGAAGTGACCTCCTCTATTATATATCAGGCAGAGAAGGACTAGCCATACACTACCTCACCCCACGACCACACACTACCTCACCACACTACCTCCCCTCAGCGCGACATACACACTGGGTTTGGTGACCTGTGACTATGTGGTCTACACCACCGAACCGCCCAACAATTTCATCAAGTTTCATGAGAGGGGCTCTTACTTCATTTTCTCCACAGTGGACTTCACCAGCGCCGCGGTCCGGCTACACGTCCGGAAGTCCACTCCTTTTCTGCCAACAGCGAGTTCGAAGAAGCTCTCGCTCCAACTTCTCAAATGTGTATTTGCTGTCGAGCAGCCCTCCCATCGGAGGAGTGACCGTCAGAGAAAACGGCTTGTTCGTTCTGGAACGTATCCCTAATACACTACCCTAACTCATCGCACAAATCAATTCCACCCTGCACACCGGTTCGGCACCAAAAAACCTCGACGCTTGATGGAACGCGCACTTTGCGCTCACAGCACACTGCCCCGTAGTCAGGGCCATGATGGAATTCCGCGACTGTTCCAATCCTCTCCCCGAAGGCTCACTTCAAGGCTACAAAGGACAAGATCGCTTTCCCGGTCCAGCACATTGCCACAGAGGTACGAACCAAGGATTTCCAACTCCGCACTCACGTTGCTCAAAACCTGCGCGGCTACATCCTCAGCGCATCACTGACGAGGATTCCCGAGCGCATCCGGACTCTCATCCTAACCGATGGCACGTCAGTTACCCCGCAGTCACTGCATTGTCTGTCTGAGCTCACCACAGGCTCCGTTCACAAACTATTGTTGAGTTCCCTGTTTCTATGAGGCGCAGTGAAGATGCCATGTTCGGCTCAGGCGCTGGACAAATTGGCATCGGAATCCGTTCGGACAGCCCTCCCAGCAGGGTTGGTATTGGAACCTCAACTATTCACCGATGAGGCGATCTTACAGGCTACTCAAGCGATGGACACCTTCCGTAGCAGGACAGAGGTCCTCAGGTTTCGTTGCCTACGCACCATCGGTGACTCGGAGACCCCCGCAACACCGGAAAAATGTCGCACAGCGTACCCTCCATGGCCGAGGCGGGATAGCAAGAAGCTTCTTTCGTGGCCAACACTTACCGCCCAGGACGCACCCTACGACCCATCACGACGCTTAGCAGCCCCAGGGGAGGCTGGTGGGCTCCGGGGCCACTCATACCAGCTCGAGGCCCCATCCCCCTTCAGCCCGGGGGGCCCGGGGATACACTCAGACTGCTCCTAGGAGGAAAGGTCGCGGAGGAGGTATGGGAACCTCGGCACACACGACTCTCCCCCTCCCGATCGCAGCCCACAAGTAACCGTGCATGGAAGGACCACCCCCCCCTTCCGAAAATTTTGACGTTTTACCGGCCACCCTTGGTAACCACCTCGCACACTGGACCGAGGCCACACCTTCGGTCAAATGCATTCTTTCTACAGACCTCGCCTGGAAATGAACGCCACGAACCCCTCAACTCGATTACACTGTATCTCACCGACAACGCGAGGTCGTTCTGCGCAAAGGCATAGTCAAGGCGGTGCCTTGACTATGCGCATCTTTGCGGTCCCCAAGGCTTCTGGAGGAGTTCGTCAGGTAATCGACCTCTCCAAACTCGACAAATACATCCCGGTATCCTCCTTCCGCATGTCCCACACTCAGCGCATACGGGCAGTGCTGAAGCTCCCCCTCTGGTTCACCAAGCTGGATATCAAAGACGCCATCCCGCACATCCCGATCCACCCCAGATTCCAAAAGTTCCTGGCCTTCAAACTCAGAGGCCAACTGTATTTTTTTGGCCCTCCCATTCAGTCTCAACCTGGGACCAAAAATCTTCACAACGGTCGCGAAGCTACCCCTTCGCTTACTCCACCAGCAAGTGATAGATGCGGTTTCCTACATCGAAGACTGGCTACTCTGGGCAACGACAGCACATCACTGCCGGCGCAACACCCAGACGGCTTGCGACCTTCTTCTCAAGCTGGGATTCCACTTCTACCCGGGGAAGTCTATTCTAGAACCCACCCAGCAGATCGACTTATTGGGGGTTACTTGCGACGGAGAGGCCGGGTCCATCGCCCCAACCTTACGGCACATCAACCGCTACAGGGACACGGCCATGGCGATACTTTCCCTAGGAACCCTCTCGCTCCAACAGCATCGGAATACACTCGGTATAATAAACTTCCTCACACCCTATATACGCCATGCTCGCCACTTCTTCAACGCGGTGCTGCTCGCAGTACGCTCCCTGCCCATGTCCTGCACGCCTTGCCACCTCAGCAATTCCTACCGCCGGGCAATGCAGCAGTGGAGCAGCGAGACCGACCTTCTTTCACTCCCCCGTACCTTTCGTAATGCCCCCACCGGAGCACCTCCTGTGGACGGATGCATAGGACGAAGCATGGAGGGCAGTATGCTGCAGAGACCAGCAGTCATACGCCGCTGGTCTCCGTTGGAACGCAATCTGCATATTACATCGAAAGAATCGCTGGCCATCGTACATGCTCTGGGGGCACGAGCTCATTAGCACCACACTACAGTCTGCGTGTTGTCCGACAACAGGCAGGGCGACGGTAGCCATGGTGAACCACTTGAATTCCAGCAAGGCCATGGCGTTGCTGACTTTCGGAGCACAGCTCCTGCTGATCCTCCAGCGCCGTCACCTCTCTCTCCTCGCGACCAACTTTTCCGGTCCGCAGAACGTTTGGCCGATCAGCTCTCATACCTACTACCGGTAGAAACGGAATGAGCACTGACGCTTCAATGCTTTTCCCGCCTCTCTGCCTTGCGCAGGACCATGCAAATCGACCACTTCGCGCATCCGGGGAGCCACAAGCTTTTTGGCAGGCGAGCGGCTGTAGTGGATTCGCTCCAATCAGACTGGAATTAGTGGAGGAAAATATACCTGTTCCCTCCCTACAACTTGATGCCCCAAATGCTCCGCAAGCTCATGACGTACCGCTTCAGCGGCATCCTCGTGGTCCCCGACCATTCCAACGCACTGTGGTGGCCTGCGGCCGTCGCGTCCTTCAGCGGAATCTCGTTTGCCCTCGACGTGTCCCAGCGCATCAAAGGCAGGGAGGTGCCTCTAACATCACGACCCTTCTCGCGTTATCTCGCATTCAATTTTTAAAAATAGTGCTCGCGATCAAATTCAATAGATCGCTGGTGGACACCTTGGTTAACACGCACAGGCAGTCCACACAATGTGTGGACTGCCTGTGCCTGTGCGTGGCTACGCACCACAAAGGCGCAGTCCATCAACCTGTCCACCCTCCTGACGGTCCTGCACTACGCCGGCAAGCAGAAGCGGCCTAATCCTCTCACAGTTTTGGTCTACAGAAATGCGCTCCACTTACCTCTCCTCCATGGCTTTGGCGTCACGACCCGCAAGGCAATCTTTAAAGAATTGGCTAGGGCTCAGTTTCACGGGAACCCACCACAACGACGCTTCGTGCCACAGTGGACGCTCGAGCCGGTCCTCAACATGCTCGCCTCTCCTCGCTTCAATACACTGACGGCGTCAGTACTGGAGCTCTTTCAGAAGACTCTGTTTTTTGTCGCACTCGCAGCAGGAAACAAGGTCTCCTAGCTTGCAGCCATGTCACGCACGGGACTACATTTCTTCAAGAACCCTCCATGCGCGCTCATACCGACCGCTGACAAGTTCCTGCACAAAAAACAGACCATCACCCACACGCCACCGCGCATCTCTATCGCCTCACTGCTGCCGGACGGCCGGGCACACGGCCTGTGCCCTATGACCGCACTCAAAGCTTACATAGCACGATGTCCATCGAACAATGAATTTTTGTTCATCCATCCTACTTCAGGCAAGCCGCTAAAGACGTCATCTGTGGGGCATTGCATCTGCTCGTTTATCGATAAGGCCACACCGCATGCCTTCACAAAAGCTCACGATGTCCACAAATATGCCTCGTCTCTCGCTTGAACGCGTGGAGTCCCGCTTCAAGACATCATATCCAAGGCGTTTTGGAAGTCGCCCCATGTATTCGTGAACAAATACCTTTTTACAGTGAAGCAGCCTACCCACCTTTCCGTCTCTTTAGGAACCAGGTAGATAGTCCTTCTCGCTTCTCAAGTTTTGGACATCGCATTTGCTCATGACAGAAATCTCTCTACGAATCATAGAGTACGTGCATAATCATCTTGACATCGCGGGCGGTGACCCTCCACGCAAGTTTTCAGATAATGAATTACGAAATATGTATTTCCTTGTACCATTCTGTTACCATAGGTGCAAACTATGGCACACATCGTTGTTACTGGTATATTTAGGATTATATTCCCACTACTGGACGGTTCATCCACCCTCACTAGAGAGCTATATGTTTTGGTTACGTAACTACTCTTTTGCTGCTCATGCTCACGGCCTGCATATTATCTTTTGGCCGCTTTGAGCAGGCAGGTTTACTGCCGTTGACACAACGCCATACTTGCATTCACCTATACTCAAAGATTATTTGGGCCCTCTTGTTCAGGGCCCGCTTATAAGTTCGCCGCTAGGAGTGATTTAGATGTTCATGGTGACCTAGAGTGTATGTTGCGGGGGTACCGGCCGGACCCTTTAGCACAAAAGGGCTAAGTTGTGTGAGTGTGAGCGTATGAGGGTGTGAGGTGCGTGTTGCCGTCGGCGATCCCCTTTCTGGGGGATGCGGCCTAGTGTCTGTATCTGTATCTATACTTAAAGATTTTTTGGGCCTTCCTGTTCTGGGCCCGCATATAAGTTTGCAACTAGGACTGATTTTGTTCTTCTTGTCTATTCGTGTATTCGCCAATAAATACAGTATTACCAACATTTATACAAATGCGTTATCATTCCCTAACACGGCAAGCGCTTCTTTGGGAACACTTAGTTCAAGATGCAGCCGATCCATCCATTTTCTGTGCACTTCTGGCACCTGCCAGAGGGCGCTACATGATGGTATTTTCTATGCTACACTATGGCTCTTACGAGTGGAAGAGAAAAAAACTTTTGTTATCTCAATTCTCTCGATAAAAAACTATTTCTCTGTAATGAGTAAGAGCCATAGGGGGCCTGCTCCTCCTCCTGATATCTTTACAATCCACTCCTTACGGTAAAGCAGCTTTGCTAGCCCTCATGAATGATGAAACTCGGCAGAGCCCGCTTAAATCGGTAGGGAGAGAGGGGGTTGTTGGTTTCGGTCGGCCAAAACAGAGGGAGGCGGAAGACGCCACGCCTCTGTACCTAGAAGACATTCAGACCCCCAAGCACAGGAGACGCCACACCGTAACTAGCAGACATTTAGTGGCGGGCAGCCAGTTCTTTTTAATTATTACTTAAAAACTCGAGGACATCCGAGAAACCTAAAAGTTTTGACACTCCCGAGAAAGGTTGAAAGAGACAAAGGTCTAAATCGGTCGAAAACTACGTTCGACAAATGTTATCAAGATTCTCTAGTGATTCTCTAGTGATTCTCTAGTAAATACGTCTCGCATGCTACACTATGGGTCTTACTCATTACAGAGAAATAGCTTTTTATCGAGAGAATTAGGATAACAAAAGTTATTATCTCAAGCTGCTAAACGTGGTACTTCCAGTCTTGCTTCTGGTCGAATATAAGTCCTAGAAAGCGGACTGTAGGTAGGAATGGGATAATTTCTCCATAGAGTCTGAGGTCTGGTTTCGTGTGTTTGCGAGATCGATGGATATGAAGTGCACATGTTTTGCTTTTAGATATTGTAGAGCCTCTAGATTCTGTCCAGGCAACCACCTGGGTAATTCTGCCCAGGAAACCACCTGGGCAACCACCTGGGCAATTGCACAACTGGCGCCGTTGCTTGTATCATAAAGTCGTCAAAGTACATCGACCAATTCACGGAGGGAGGGATCACCCCCGTGATCCCATTAATGGCTATTGCGAATAGAGTAAACGAAAGGACGCTACCTTGGGGGACGCATTCACCTTGGGTATGTATGTCCAAAAGGTGATTGCCGATTTTGGCCCGGAAGACTCTCCGCCGGAGAAAATTCCGGATGAAAAATGCCAAGTGACCCCGGAGTCCCATATGGTGGGTCTCTCTGAGGATGCCATAGCGCCAAGGAACCTTGGATATCAATCACAACGCGTAATAATGCGTCTTGCGCTGATAGCATCGTTTGGAATCCGAATTGTAATGGAACGAGGAGGGAGTTCGCTTCTAGGTGCCGAGTCAGTCGGTCATTCACAATCTTCTTCAGAACATTCGCCACACACGAGGTGGGGGCTATAGGGCGGTGGCTGGTCAATTCATCGGTAGGCTTGCTAAGTTTTGGGAAAGACAGAACCACTGCTTCCCTCCACCGATCGGGATAAGAGTGGGTAGACCAGACTGTGTTGTAATAAGACAAAAGTATGAGCGGGCAGAGGGATGTATGTGCCGGAGCATCTTGTAGGAGATTTGATCTTCACTAAGAGCAGCAGGGTGGGAGGTGCAAATTGCACAGAGGATTTCACACACCGTAATAGGTTTATTGTAAGGTATAAGAGAATTTATGGAGAAATCAAGATCATTTTGTTCTACAGTACGCTTTGTGATACGGAAAGCCGGGCTGTACCCAGAATCCGAGCTGACGGAAGAGTAGTGTGTTGCAAAGAGTTCAGAGACTTCTTGCGGATCGGTGTGTGTAGTTCCCATCATCCTAAGGGGTTGGAGGGGGGGACGAGAACCGTAATTTTCCGTCATTTTTCGTATGCGTGACCACACTTTAGACATGGGTGTGTTTTCATTAATGGATTATACAAACTTCTGTCATGATTCTCTTCGATAAAGGAAGCATATATTTCGTGCTTTTGCAGTTTCTCGCCTAAACGTAATTTTATCCGCTAATGCATTGGTGCGTCTGTATCGATTGAAAGCACGCTTCCTTTGCCGTTTTGCTATTTCACATAGGTCACTCCACCAGGGTGTCATAATTTTACGCGGTGTCCTCTTGGTTATAGGGATGCTGCGGTCTGCAGCGTGAAGAAGGGTACTTAGTACGATTTCTAGGAGGATGAAGGGCATCGTGTTGTAGGTTAGAAGGAGCCCTGGTTATAGGCATTCCCGCTATCACTACAGCAAAGCTAGCAAGAGGGCGGATGAATTTAGCGGTTACTTGCCTCCTGGTTTCGGGTAGGAAAGGCGTTCTCTAACTTGAACAACGAGTATCTCCTTTTCCAGTCTATAATTGAAGCATTCGCGTGATGACGCAGGATGGTCCTTTGAATATTTTGCTCATTTAGCAGGTCGGTCACAATTATGGCCATGTGCGTCCCCACCACAGCGGAAGCATGTACTTGTTATGTCTCTCGATTGGCAGGCATCACTTCCATGATCAAACTTTTGACAGTTGTAGCAGCGTCTGGGATTAGGGATGTATTCTCGAACCGAGCACTGTGTCCAGCCAATGTGGACATCAGGAGGCAGAGAACAGAGCTTGAAGGTGAGGATGTAGACACCAGTGTACTCTTAAACTTCACTTCGCCGTCATTTCACTCAGAATATCATGGTGACTTGATGATCCGCGAGTTAAGTTATAATACAGCTGTCGGAGTGGCTTGATCTGCTTTTATAATAGATGGTTTCTTGTATTGTATTGAGAGTAGGATGTTCATCAATTTTTACAGGTATATTATTTAGTCGTTTAAGGTTCTGAATGTTTCTACTTTTCTCCTCATCTTTCACCTCCACCAGGAGAGAGCCACTCTTCAGCTCACTGCACTGTATCTCAAGTGCAGCTTGGAGTTGTCGATTAGCTTGTATAGTGTTAATATCGGCCAGGTTCTCTCCCAAGATTGCCTTGACGGTGAAGAACTTAGTGAAGTTTCAGCATGTACCGCACCCGCGTCATTATCGTGAGTCTTGTTTCCAAAGTCCACCCCACCAGAATTAGGGAAAGGCTGCTGTTGACTAATCATCTCTCCATCAGGTAGACTGAGAGGTAGGGGGCTTTCGTCCACATCTAGGGCGCGACCGCCGGGTGATAGCGGTTTTGAAGTGCGTCAACCAGATTGTGACTGATACGTCGTTATCTTGCAATAACCGTTGTTGTTGTTGCTGTTGTTGTTGTGATAGCCGTAGTTCAGAAGAGTTATCCAATGAAGAAGAATATGTCGTCAACATTTGCTGAATTTCTATTGAAGAAGGAAAAAAAGAACTAAAGGCATAAAGCATGAGGAACAAGAGGATAACAAACAGAAAGTCATTGATAAAAGAAAGACATACAACAAGAGAAATGCTCAAGATGAAAGAAACAGCGAATTATAAGATAAAAAAAAGTCAAAGCAAGAGAAATGCAAATGATAAAATAAAATTGAGCGTCGTGATGAATTAAATCACAATAAGGGAGAAAGTCAAGAGAAGAGGAGCGACAAGTTAGCGGAGTTTCAACATAACGAACGAGGTAAAAGGAGTGAACAGCGTGAAAGCATAACCAGGAAAGGGTAGAGAAGGAGAGATAGTGAAGAGTGAAGAATAGAAGGGTCAGAAAGGAAAATAGGGTGTTCACTCCTCCCGATGTAACGTGACTCCGTGCGACCCGTGAACCAGTAGCTTTAGGGGTGTTAGGAGTGTAAGCATCCTGGACAGTGAAAGGTGGTTAGAGTTTCGCGCGTAACCACAGGTTGAATAATCGATTGGTTAGGAGGGTAAGCATCCTGGACAGTGAAAAGTGGTTAGAGTTTCGTGCGCAACAACAGGTTGAATACTCGATTGGTTAGGAGGGTAATCATCCTGACAGTGGGAGATGGTCACAGTCGAGCGAGTTGTCAGGGGGGGCGAAGTGTGTATTTACTCTGTGGTACTTCTTTGGTACCCTTAATGACATTGTAAACACTATAGCAACAGGGATGATACAGATGATCCAATAAATATATTATACAGTACACTAGAACGGTAACAATGTTAATGATGATGCTGCTAACGGAAAATCAACATTAATATTCCGCCAAGACACAAGTGATGATATTTTCCATAAGGATAGACCTATCCCGAATACTAGACTGTCCAAAGACCCAAAATTGGGACTAGTACGTGGCATGAAAGGGCAATAGCTGGTATTCATGCCAAATCTAAGGGTTATAAGTCAGAGCAAGAGTAGGGCAGATGCCTGGAGGTCATTTTAAGGTAATTTTGTGAAGGAAATATGGAAACTTGCAGAGCCATCTATCTGTAGTCATGAAATATGTCTGAACAACATTTATGAACAGAAGAGCAGTGGATTTATTTTTTAGGTCGGAATATCAGCAGGTGCTGGTTGTTGGTCGAGTCATTTTGAGGTTGAAAAGATATCGAAATATTGGCATGTAAAATTTCCAAAATGAAGGTATTTGTGTGTCAATTCGTTTGGTACTGTGATTATGCCATTGTATTGATCTCCGGAGTAACTGTTGTATGTCATTTGGTGCTGTGATTATGCCATTGTATTGATCTCAGAAGTAACTGTTGTATGTCGTTTGGTACTGTGATTATGCCATTGTATTGATCTCAGGAGTAACTGTTGTATGTCGTTTGGTGCTGTGATTATGCCATTGTATTGATCTCAGGAGTAACTGTTGTATGTCCTTTGGTGCTGTGATTATGCCATTGTATTGATCTC
The DNA here is from genome assembly GCA_016164225.1 of Gammarus roeselii. Lineage (NCBI taxonomy): Eukaryota > Metazoa > Arthropoda > Malacostraca > Amphipoda > Gammaridae > Gammarus > Gammarus roeselii. The sequence continues at coordinate 67 of SDVV010022414.1, read as the reverse complement.
AGGAGTAACTGTTGTATGTCCTTTGGTGCTGTGATTATGCCATTGTATTGATCTCAGGAGTAACTGT
>SDVV010022413.1:0-12955 GCA_016164225.1 Gammarus roeselii | reverse complement strand
AAGTATATTTATATACTCGCAACATCACCATGCTACGCCAAGTCCAATCAGGATATATTATCAAATATATCAAGATATTCGTAACACCGTCAGGATATACGCAATTCTATCAAAAATTCAAAATCTCTCAGAATACTCACAACAGGATTTGGATACATCCAGCACCATCAATATGCTCGCAACAACATCTAGATACACGCAACACTATTGGGATACTCTCACACCATCAGGGTATTTAAAACACCATCAGGATACTCGAATCATCGTCAGATAAAAATAGAAAACCTTCAGGATGCTCGCAACATCATCAGGATACCCTGACCAAGGAAATATAGTCATCAACCACTTACGAATGTTTACGTCTGTAGTTTTTCTAAATGTCTGATCTTTTCCGAATTCATTAATCTTCCTTGTTGCGAGACATTGAGTACCAACTGTTGCCAGAAAACGAGTGCCAACTGTTGCCAGACAACGAGTGGCAACTGTTGCCTGGCAACGCGTGCCAACTGTTGCGAGACATTGAGTACCAAATGTTGCCAGAAAACGAGTGCCAACTGTTGCCGGACAACGAGTGCCAACTGTTGCCAGACAACGAGTTGCAACTGTTGCCAGACAACGAGTGGCAACTGTTGCCTGACAACGAGTGCAAACTGTTGCCAGACAACGAGTGCCAACTGTTGCCAGTCAACGAGTGCCGGCTGTTGCCAGACAACGAGTGCCAACTGTTGCTAGACAACGAGTGGCAACTGTTGCCAGACAACGAGTGGCAACTGATGCATGACAACGAGTGCAAACTGTTGCCAGACAACGAGTGCCAACTGTAGCCAGTCAACGAGTGCCGGCTGTTGCCAGACAACGAGTGCCAACTGTTGCTAAACAGCGAGGGCCAACTGTTGCCTGACAACGAGTGCCAACTGTTGCCATACAACGAGTGTCAACTGTTGCCAGACAACGAGTGCCAACTGTTGCCATACAACGAGTGCCAACTGTTGCCAGACAACGAGTGCTAACTGTTGCCAGATAACGAGTGCCAACTGTTGCCTGACAACGAGTGCAAACTGTTGCCAGACAACGAGTGTCAACTGTTGCCAGTCAACGAGCGCCGGCTGTTGCCAGACAACGAGTGCCAACTGTTGCTAGACAGCCAGTGCCAACTGTTGCCTGACAAAGAGTGCCAACTGTTGCCATACAACGAGTGTCAACTGTTGCCAGACAACGAGTGCCAACTGTTGCCATACAACGAGTGCCAACTGTTGCCAGACAACGAGTGCTAACTGTTGCCAGATAACGAGTGCCAACTGTTGCCTGACAACGAGTGCAAACTGTTGCCAGACAACGAGTGTCAACTGTTGCCAGTCAACGAGCGCCGGCTGTTGCCAGACAACGAGTGCCAACTGTTGCTAGACAGCCAGTGCCAACTGTTGCCTGACAAAGAGTGCCAACTGTTGCCATACAACGAGTGTCAACTGTTGCCAGACAACGAGTGCCAACTGTTGCCATACAACGAGTGCCAACTGTTGCCAGACAACGAGTGCTAACTGTTGCCAGATAACAAGTGCTAACTGTTGCTTGGCAACGAGTGCCGACTGTTGCCAGACAACTATCTGCCAGCTGTACGCAAACCACTTTTTCGTTGTTCTTCGGACCGGGACGAAGCTATCAATATTGATGGAAGCTTGTGTTCGCTTCAACATTTCATCATATTTTCGTTGGCATTGGAGCAGGATAAAAGTGTTTGTGAAGCAATATTTTACCCCGAATTGAGTCTAAAATATTTTGGTCCTACCCACGTTGAACTTACTTTAACAGTGTTTATTTCAGTGAAGGAGATGGATTCATCTGCTTGATTGAATAGCACGACAAACGTGGTTCCTGTTCATACACAATGCCAAGTAACGGGTAACAAATACCCCCCAGTCGACCAGAGTGAAGCGACACTTAATGCCAAGTAACGGCTAACAAATACCCCCCAGTCGACCAGAGAGAAGCGACACTTAATGCCAAGTAACGGGTAACAAATACCCCCCAGTCGACCAGAGAGAAGCGACACTTAATGCCAAGTAACGGCTAACAAATACCCCCAGTCGACCAGAGAGAAGCGACACTTAATGCCAAGTAACGGGTAACAAATACCCCCCAGTCGACCAGAGAGAAACGACACTTGATCTTACTGCCTAAGGCTCAGCTTGGACACTGTCAAGGCTCTCGAACTGACATGAGAGTGAGGTGGTGTGAGGTGGTTTTGGATGTTGGAGAGAGGTGGTGTACGGGGTAGGGAATGTGTTTGGGATAGTGTTGGCGTTAGAGGTATTGTGTGGCTGTTATAAGGATAATACAGGTGTTAGGACGTTGGGTATATGTGAGAGGCAGTGTTAAGGGTAGGGTAGGTGTTTCTGGCAGGCGTGATGTAAGAGGTATGGGCTTTGTTAGGGGTTAGGGAGGTGGGCGGTGTCAGGGCCATTTTTATGGTAGGGTGGCCATGTGTCAGGGATGTTTTTTTTATGGGAGAAGTGTTATTGGGATATAAGTGGAGTTGAAAAGAAGTGGTGTAAGAGTTCACTGTGGTCTTAGAAGTGGGGCTGTGTTTGGGGTAGTTATGATGTTTTGGTGTGGTTGATGTTAGAAGTATAGGTGGTGGTGTTAGAGATATGAGTGGTGGTATTAGGGTGCGGGTTTATGGTGTGTATATTGTGAATGAAAATAGAAGACATTTGACATACCGAGTGTAGGATAAAAGGCGCTGAAGTAACAGAATCGATAGATTGAGTCGAGTGTCAGGAGGCCGGGTGAGGTGACGGGAGGAGTGTGGCGGATGGGGAGGTGAGCTGTGAACATAACACACATTGTGGAAGAATAAGAGATTGGATTCATGTTATCATGAGCGGTGGTGCAAGCAAGTGATACACAATGTATAGGATTACAGACGATGAACAGTGGTTATGCAACATTGCATACGTTCATGACGCAGTTTGTGGGATGATGAGAGTAGAATTACAATTAAATGCCAAGGCATGTAAATGGAATGACGTGAAATATTAATTGATATTTAACGAAAATATTGTTCACTCGTCTAGAAGAAAATAATGGAGGGTAAGGGGTAGAGGGAGGGACCTAACAAACGGCGTTACAAAAAAGAATAATGAAAGCGAGTAGAAAAATCAATAATAAATAGAAGTGAATGAATTCTGTATCGTTTCTGGCCATCTTCCAAAAGGGATAACAAGATTAATATCCTCTCTTTGTGCCCCGTGCCGCTGACGCCTCTAGCCACACTTTCATCCCCTGCCCCTTATTTTCTTAGGCTGGTGTAGCATCACCTCACGAAAGACTCCTTAGCATATGTCAATACTTCGATAGGTGTACCGTTGACGACGCGCCATCGCTGCCATAAATGGACTTAATGACAGTCGCCGTCGTAATTGAGTGTCGGCATTACTTAGAAGGATAACCCGGCCCTAGATCATACGAATAGCACGAAAACGTGATTATTTTATAAATTCTGAATCTTATGTAATGATCCTCTCGTTGATTGCATGATCCATTTTGTAATGGAAATGTTATTGATAGGCAATTAAGATTTAATCGATTCGCATAATGCTAGTTGTCATTTTATTCAAATGACTTGCGCCACATCCCATGGATGAATCCCCATGCCATATAGTGAGTGGGCGGATAAAATAAATACTGACCAAATAGTAGTCAATATTATATGCCGGTATCACGCATTAGTGTCAACGGAGGACTTCACCATGAGGATAAGAACTACGGTTTCATGGTCGCCCAGTTCAAACATCCACTACCATAGCTTGGTAAAATAAAGTCCTTGATGATGAGTACTATAAGGCCTCACGGTCGCCCTGTCCACACATGCACAAACAGAGCTTGGCATAATGAAGTAATAAGCTACCATCCGAGTATCTTGTCCGTTTTTAGTGAGAACTATTTGGATAAATCGCTCAGAAGATGTATTTTTCTGCTGTGTTCAAGCCCACCCGCGTAACAAACAACGAACCAGTTCGGAATAGCATGCAAAGTAATCGTTTATTTGAACAATGAGTTGATGCAAGGGTCTTCGAAGCAGTGAAGGACGTCCAAGCCTGAATCTCAATGAGCTTTGAGCATCTCAGACGTGCAAGAAATAGAGACAAGCCATGAACTGTCTGAACGGGAGATATACTCCCGTCTGAGCGGGGGATATACTCTCGTCTGAGCGGGAGATATATTCTCGTCTGAGCGGGAGATATACTCTCGTCTGAGCGGGAGATATACTCTCGTCTGAGCGGGAGATATACTCGCGTATGAGCGGGGGATATACTCTCGTCTGAGCTGGGGATATACTCTAGTCTGAGCAGGAGATACATATACTCTCGTCTGAGCGGGAGATATACTCTCGTCTGAGCGGGAGATATACTCGCGTATGAGCGGGAGATATACTCTCGTCTGAGCGGGAGATATACTCTTGTCTGAGCGGGATATATATTCTCGTCTGAGCGGGATATATACTCTCTTCTGAGCTGGGGATATACTCTAGTCTGAGCAGGAGATATAATCTCGTCTGAGCGGAAGATATACTCTCGTCTGAGCGGGAGATATACTCTCGTCTGAGCGGAAGATATACTCTCGTCTGAGCGGGAGATATACTCTCGTCTGAGCGGGATATATACTCTCGTGTGAGCGGGAGATATACTCTCGTCTGAGCGGGAGATATACTCTCGTCTGAGCGGAAGATATACTCTCGTCTGAGCGGGTGATATACTCTCGTGTGAGCGGGAGACATACTTTCGTCTAAGCGGGAGATATACTCTTGTCTGAGCGAAAGATATACTCTTGTCTGAGCGGAAGATATACTCTCTCGGGAAGTCTGGTTAAGGCATCACGGAAAATGTTTGAGTTGTATCAATCGAACGGCTGAGTTGCAAAGTGTGTCTACTATATAAGAGTTATAGTAAGAATGTTTATGTTAGCCTTGTAGTTATACCTATTTGCATCTCAGCGGTTCATTGCCATACCAATGTTTGTGGGCTCAGTGTATTAATAATATCCGTTAAAATAACACGTTTGTCATTTAGGGTTTTTATTTTCGGCATCAAATATTTACATTGGTGCACTTAATTGATATTTACTTAGTTTATATACCTCATGAATGCTGTTCCGGGAACCGAAGCCACTTTGAAAAATCTTTTTTTACTTTTTCTTCGAGCTTTTAATTGTCTCTAATAGTATTTTTTTTTAACAGTTACCAAAGATAATGTAGGAGCCACTTTCCAATGGATATGAGCACATCATATCTCGTATGAGCTGCTGAGGTCTTCCTGCAGTTTACTCCCGTAGGAGTTACTTGGGTGTTGTACTGGCTCATTCCAGACGAACCACTGGAGCCTTCCTGCGGCTCAATCCTGTAGTAACCACAGGAGACTTCTTGTGGCTCACTCCCATAGGAGCCACAAGAGTCTTCATGCGGTTCACACTATTAGGAGCAACTGCAATCTTCTCGAGGTTCCAAGACAAAGGACTTTCAGGATTCTCCTTTTGACTCAAGGGTCATTGGGATCTTCCTTTGAATCAGTCTCACAAAATCCCCGGGTGTCCTCTTCCGGCTTAGTCCCGTAGGAGCCGCTCGGGCCTTCTTTTTGGCTCAGTATGCAAATGAGCCAGAGGGCAATGGAGTGCCACTAGACTCCCCCAGCCACTCCGAGTAACTACTCCAATAATAGTATCAAGCGCTCGAGCATCTTGACAAACTCGGGCGATCCCTGTTTTATTCTTAACTTCGACCATTCGACAAAACTCGAAAAAGACAAACCACAACTTTTGGTTGGCAAAAGTTAAGGAGAGACAGCAAGATTCTTTTCTTCAGACTCTATTGTGGAAATACAGTGAGCTTGATATTATAAAGGTTGCTGCAATGTTCTATGAATAGTATTACCGGGTTTTTCGATAGAAACAATTGCCTCTGAGTATTTATGGGAAACTGAATAACTAATTTCATGAATTATTCACACACGTCGACATGATTTGCCTAAATAGATCATATAACTCGTGCATATACCTTAAATATATTTGACTAAATCAAGCATATTGCTAGTGCGTATCCCTTGGATATATTTCTTCTAAACAGAACATGGAGGTGGCGCATATCCCTCCGATATAGTTGCCTAAATACATATAAAGCATACAGCTGGTACATATGCCTCGTATGTGTTTTGCCTAAATAGAGCACATAGCTAGTGCTTGTCCCTCAAATATAAACCAAAGAACCGAATTATAATTCACAACTCTACTCCAATACACCAAGAACCAAATATTATTGTATTCTTCTTGATTTATAAAAATATTCGAATGTCATTTCAATTTTATTTTTCGTTTCCCTATCGCATGAATTTTTGCCCGTGAGTGCGTTAACTGAGCTAGGTTGTATCGTATCACCAACAGAGGCCCTCGTCTTCATCTCTTCGAGATATCTTTCTTCTCAGGAAGTTCACTGAATATGACCCATCGATTTTTTCATCACTGCTCCTCCACAAAGGAAGCCCCATGGACCGTTCTCTGCCCCGACACTGTGCTGAGATATCCTAGCAGTCCTAGCTACCCCTCTCCCCGGCTTCTCTTAGCTGATAGCGGCGGAGAGAAAAACGAATTTCATATAAATTTCTCGGAGGCTGCAATATTTTGTGTCGAATTTTGCCTTGTTTCTTTGCAATTATTTCGAGCATGAATGTGACAGGATTTTTCGTTATTTGTTGAGCACCAAATAAAAATTATGATGGCGAAGAAACTTATTTGCCTTCACTTTATCTTAAGCACATACATTAATAGATAATGGTTTAGTGTTTAAATAGTGATATTGGTTCAGAGTTTATAAATGGCTTGACAGTACGAACAAAATACTGCAATTTATGGCTATTTTTTATTACATTAAGTTCATTTATGCCTCCTAAGATGCATAGATCATTGTTCGACTAACACTCCAATACGCCGACGGGTCTCAACCATAGCATAGGAAGAAGCCCAACATAAAATTAGAAAGATTGCGTTTCCGTCCCTGAAACTTTTTCCTGTTCATATGTACAGAATTATTTCTTGATACTTCGACCAGAACAATAAAAGTTCAAATCACAACAAGGAAAAAAACTAAACAGCTGTGAAGGTTTAGAGTAATTACGTGTAATTACCCAAAAAGGAACACTATCGAAGTTATGTAACGCAAGAACATCTTCTTCTTATTGTTGTAATGTTTAAGCGCAACAGCCATGGATGCCGATTAAATCAGTGTAGGCGATGCAATGATGCTCTCAGGTCACACAGAATATAAAGTGAACACACCACAATGACAAAATTGCTCTGTCAGACTCACTATCACGAACACGACTATTTAGCTGTAATGATACATATACAGCTGTATACCACCAGAACACGACTGTTTACCTGTAATGATAGCTTTACAGCTGTATACCACCAGAACAAGACTGTTTACCTGTAATGATAGCTATACTGCAGTATACCACCAGAACACGACTATTTAGCTGTGATGATAGCTATACAGCTATTTATCACCTGAACACTACTATTTAGCTGTAATGATAGCTAAACAGCAGTATACCACCAGAGCACCACTATTTAGCTGTAATGATAGCTATACTGCAGTATACCACCAGAACACGACTATTTAGCTGTGATGATATCTATACAGCTATTTATCACCTGAACAGTACTATTTAGCTGTAATGATATCTAAACAGCAGTATACCACCAGAGCACCTCTAAGTGTTGCATACACTTCTCCCAGAGGTCGACGTTTACCTAAAATGTGTACTAAGGGCGTTAGTCTAGAACAACAATAGATCAGAGAAAAACTACACCCAGATGATAAATCCTACACCGATATGTAACTTTTATATTGTAGGCTTACATAGTTTTTCATCATCATAATATTCTGCAATGTTGGTTTCTTGGTATTGAAGAATTAAAAATGCTACCGATGGCATTATGAAGTAATAAAGCAGTGTTTAAACATTTCAATGTAAAGAAGGTGTAGTAGTTCAAAATCAAGCAAAAAATATGTGATTTAGCAAACGCGTTCGTTCATGCGCAGATAATTGAATACCCGACATGCACGAAACAGGTCTTGCATCTAGTGTTCGGTAATTCGTTAGAAAAAACTAATAATTTATGAAGTAAATAAAGCTGCCAAACAGAAGGTATCAGAGACAGTCCTGTGATTTAGCTGTAATGATAGCTATACTGCAGTATACCACCAGAACACGACTATTTAGCTGTAATGATAGCTATACTGCAGTATACCACCAGAACACGACTATTTAGCTGTAATGATAGCTATACTGCAGTATACCACCAGGACACGACTATTTAGCTGTAATGATAGCTATACTGCAGTATACCACCAGAACACTACTATTTAGCTGTGATGATAGCTACACAGCTGCTTATCACCTGAACACTACTATTTAGCTGTAATGATAGCTAAACAGCAGTATACCACCAGAGCACCACTATTTAGCTGTAATGATAGCTATGCAGCTGTGAACCACCAGAACACGACTATTTAGCTGTGATGATAGCTATACACCTGCTTATCACCTGAACACTACTATTCAGCTGTAATGATAGCTAAACAGCTGTATACTACCAGAACACTACTATTTGGCGTCAACGACAGTTATACAGCTGTATACCACCAGAACCACCACATGTGTAGCAGCAATAAGAAAAATGATGTAATAACATACACTCATTAAACACGTCGACAAAAAAAATCATAATTCTTTTGACTTCGGAATTGATAGTGTATAAGAAAATTAATATATCTGAATTATTTTTGTCCATGTTGTAATACTCCCATCGCCGACATCCATCGGCCACCAGACTCGAGGTCTGGAGATCTTTTTGTCCCTCGATCAAGTGAATCAGAGCTGGGCTGGGATGGACGGATGGTCACATAAGGTGGCCGATAAGATCAAGTAGCAGAGCTGCTGCGGTTTGCTGCACGCTTTAGGGGCCTCCTTTAGCCAGCACTTGACGCTAGCTGGTAGCGACTCAAACCACGGCGTTGGCAGTGCAGCTGCTTCGGTTTGCTGCACGCTTTAGGGGCCTGCTTTAGCCAGCACTTGGCGCCAGCTGGTAGCGACTCAAACCATGGCGTTGGCAGTGCAGCTGCTGCGGCTTGCTGCAACCTACATTGACCTGCTTTGGCCAGCACTTGACGCTAGCTGGTAGAGACTCAAACCACGGTGTTGGCAGTGCAGCTGCTGCGGTTTGCTGCCAGCTATATTGACCTGCTTTAGCCAGCACTTGATGCTAGCTGGTAGCGACTCAAACTACGGTGTTGGCAGTGCAGCTGCTGCGGTTTGCTGCCAGCTATATTGACCTGCTTTAGCCAGCACTTGATGCTAGCTGGTAGCGACTCAAACCACGGTGTTGGTACTGTTAGCTGGTGGGTTGCAGTACCAATGTCACCGATGACGTTGTACGATGGCGTTGTACGACATCGTTGTACGATGACGTTGATACTGGGCATTTAAAGCTTCTTTCAAATAGATGATGCCGTTGCTGGTTCAACATTTTCAGTGATGGCCCAACATTTGCTGCTTCTCTCAGAAAATTGTTGTCGGTGTTGGCGCAACATTTGCTGCGTCAGTCAGAGTTGTTGTCAGTGCCGGCACAACATCTGCTGCGTCAGTCAGAGTTGTTGTCAGTGCCGGCACAACATTTACTGCTTCAGTCAGAGTTGTTGTCATTGCCGGCACAACATTTACTGCTTCAGTCAGAGTTGTTGTCAGTGCCGGCACAACATTTGCTGCTGCAGTCAGAGTTGTTGTCAGTGCCGGCACAACATTTGCTGCTGCAGTCAGAGTTGTTGTCAGTGCCGGCACAACATTTGCCACGTCAGTCAGAGTTGTTGTCAGCGCCGGCACAACATTTACTGCGTCAGTCAGAGCGTTGTTGACATTTCTTGCCAAACGTTGCTTCTACTCTGGGACCAAGACAGAGTGGGCAGTGAGGAAGATATTACTGAGTCGACATTAGAACATTCATGCATGACAGGCCACAACAGCTTTGCAGACATGAATGAATGGAAATAAATGATGTTGGGTCAAGTTAAAGGTATGCCGTCTCTCCGTTATTAGACAGGTTCCTGTTGAAGTCATAAAAATAGTAAAAAACGAGTTCAAAGCAAATGATTGCCTCTACTTTACCCCTTACTATATTTAATCCGCTCAAGGTCACATTCTAATTGAAAACTTGATAGTCATCTCTTTTGAGTAATGAAATGAGTAATGAGTAATTGAATAATGAAATATGCGATCTTTTGAGTAATGAAATGAGTAATGAGTAATTGAGTAATGAAATATGCGATCTTTTGAGTAATGAAATGAGTAATGAGTAATTGAGTAATGAAATATGCGATCTTTTGAGTAATGAAATGAGTAATGAGTAATTGAGTAATGAAATATGCGACGGAAGCAAACTTGGAAGTGATTGATTCTGAAGTGACTGCATCGTGGAGACAGACGATAAATAATTGAACAATTGTTTTCCCCGCTCACCTGCTTGATACCGTTAAGATTAATGCACCACTTCGATCTGCCAGAAGATTGCATTCCAATAGTGATGTTTAACTCAATAAACCCAATTAGGATTGTTGATTCGATCATAATAGTTAGTTAATGATGTTTCATGTTCTTTATCAATATTTATAGAAAAATATGAAAAATTTAATAATACCATTCAAACATAAACCTGAACATGTAGTCATTATCTGTTTGTGTTTTCAATCGCATTGAAAATTGGTTAATTGAGAATGCAAGAAACATGGAATATAGGGTAATCGGTTTTTCACACTAACTTATCTTTAATTGGAGGGTCATAGTCAGGATTATGATCATGTTGTTTTGAAGTTATGCATTTCATGAGAAAATTTGGTTGTGGCGCCATTAAGTCTTGGAATAAGTAAACCAATCTCCCCAACGTTGACGTCAGCAACCAGTTGCAACCAGATATTATTTAAATAAAGAGATTATGTGTTCACCTTAAATGATTCGATTAAAACAGATTATGGAGGCTAAATGTGATGTTAGATTACGTCGTAAAGATGTACGAGAACCACGATTTAGAACGATGCATACAATAATAGAGTGCACAATACATAATGACTGAGACATTTATACATTTGTGATCACTTTTTCTATTCAAATGTATATTAGATATCAATTTAGATATCAATATCAATTTAGATATCAATATCAATTTAGAATCAACAAACAGACCGATATTTGTTTGAGCTTCTCATTTGCATTTACTGTACCACTAATAAATGTATATTTGAACCCTTCACGCCTGAATACATTACTTCCATCGAATTTTTAACATATATACGAAATTATTACTGTTGAATCCTTGTAGAGTCCTCCTTTAAAAAAATATGAATATCAAAGCCTCTCAGCGGTCGCCGGCATGATCTTCATGTTATTCCGAATGATGCCTCGACACAAGACTTCAGGCAAACGTCAAAAATAAAATAAAATATATACTTGAAAGAGAAGCCCGCTCACTAGGCTTCCAGTCCCCTTCCCCCTCGACCCTCTCCCCTTTTCCTATTCACCCCCTCCCTTTACTGTCTCCTCTCTACCCTCTAAAAAAAGATGAAAAAAATCTTGCTTCTTCCCGTTCGTGAAAAAAATGTCTCCAAACGGCAATAAAAGTCCAAAGCCGGCTCGATTATGAGCGTGTTAAGGCCGGCCGACCGGAAGTAATCGCCCAAACTGCTGCTGCATTTTGTGCTCTCACTGGCAATCGGCTAACAATATTTCTTTCCAATATCATTAAACCATCCACCGATGGAGGCTTTGTTTGTGGCTTGTTGGCAGCCAGGAATACGTTTGGCGAGAAGATGCCCCTGCATTTTGTTGTTGCTCTTAATATGTGGAGCTTGTTGTTGCAGGGAGGATGGTGAATATATGATGGTGAATAGATGTTATGGAGGAGAGGGGAGGGGGAGGTATATGCATGAGGCACTGATACTTGGAGGCAGTCCTGGAAGTTGTTGTGGGACGGTTTCCAAATGAAACAGTTGGAAATAATACGTTACCTATTCCTAACAACCAAATTTCAGAGATAACGCAAATTTGAAGGCTGTGTTATGGGTTGGGCTCTCCATCTAACTTAGGATTCTGACAGAAAAGCTCAGAGATTTTGATCAGCAATAAGGAGTTGGATTTCAATGTTAATGAAGTAGGATTAGTTTAAACGTCATGGAAAGACAACAATAGGATTTCTGGCCCAAATAGGACTGTCTTTTGATAGTAAGAAGATTAGTTATGAAATAGAACGTCATAGGAGAGCACCATGCGTCTGTGTAATTTTTGTACTAAAAGATCAAGCAAATAAAAGGTTGTAGTAGGAGATAGCATTTAACGATGATACTGGAAACAAATGAAATCAGCACCTGAAAAGAAAGCCACCGACTCAAGATGTTAATTTGAGATTGTCTCAGTTTCATTCCTCGTTAAACCAGTGCTGACCGGTGGCATTGCTGGACACCGTTTAGCAACGAGCAGGTACCAATGCCGGGCACCCCTTTCACGGTGCTAGTGCCAATTCCGGGCACTTCTTTCACCGTGCTAGTGCCAATGCCGGGCTCCTCTTTCACCGTGCTAGTGCCAATGCCGGGCACCTCTTTCACCGTGCTAGTGCCAATGCCGGGCACCTCTTTCACCGTGCTAGTGCCAATGCCGGGCACCTCTTTCACTGTGTTAGTGCTAATGTCGGGCACCTCTTTCACCGTGCTAGTGCCAATGCCGGGCACCTCTTTCACCGTGCTAGTGCCAATGCCGAGCACTTCTTTCACCGTGCTAGTGCCAATGCCGGGCACCTCTTTCACCGTGCTAGTGCCAATGCCGGGCACCTCTTTCACCGTGCTAGTGCCAATGCCGGGCAC
>SDVV010022412.1:0-12955 GCA_016164225.1 Gammarus roeselii | reverse complement strand
TCCCTGGGTCACCTTGTCTCAACCAACCTAGATGCATATAATAAAAATAACCAATGAAAAATTTATCACCATGAAAAAAGGGCAGAGAAAAATAATAGAGCCCAAGCAAGAAGAAATAATAAATTACTGATATAAAGTGTTAATGATCTATAAAATGAATAATCATCCATCCACCCCAAGGCTTTGCTGTGTGCCTCTCTTGAGATTCTGAGGCGGGGGACAAGGCCAATGATGATTCCTTTGGTGCTTTTCTCTTTTACTGTATCAATTAGGGCCTTGGAGTTCCCACTAAGTCCCCACTAACGTGGTTACCAAGTCCTCCCTCTAACGAGTCTCCGACAAGATTGTTGGTCAGCTCGTTGTGACTGCTGTTGTTGTTTGGCCCTTCCTGATTCTGGGCACGGTTGCTTGGGTGTTGGGCTCACCTAGAGCTCCGTACCTGTTTTGGGTTGGCAGGTGCAATTCTGGGTTTGCAGCCGGCTGAACCCTTGACCTGTTAGAGACCACGGTGAAACCAGTAGAGTTTTTCCAATTCCTCTCCTGGTTCCTCGGTTTTTGGGGGTAGAGATGGTGTAGTTCCACCAGGGTAGCCTTGCTTGGCTCACATTTGGTCGGGGTCGGGGGCCTCCTTTTTGCTGTCGGTGGCCTCCGTTTCTCCTGTGTTGGGGTCTCGGGCTTCCTCCGCAAGTTGGGTTTCCCCGGTAGTCCCACCGGGTAGGTCCCTGGTGGTTAGGTTTTGCTGGAGTTGCTCTGCGGTTTTGGATTTGTTGCCGTTTAGCCGCTTTCCCTCCTCTTTTGCTGTTGATAGCTCCGCCGCTAGAGGTTTGCTTTAGCGTACTCCCTCGAGCGTGGCTTGTGTCTTCCTCTCGGAGGAAGTAATCCTCTGCTGTTTCCCTTCTTCTCAGGAGGGGGTCAGTCTGGGACCTGTTTCTGTTTGCGTTGTTATTGTTTAGGCTGGTGTCCCTGTTTGGTGTTTGAGGGACCTACGCTACTACGGGAAGGATCCTCTCTACTGCGAAGGAAATTTCGCTGCTTTCACCACCTGCAGCTGTGTGAGGTCGTTGCGGAATTCCTAGACCAGCCTCTCTAGCTCCCTGAGCTTTGTCTCTGCTGCTGCACGGTTTAGGAGTGTTCTGCAGGGTAGCCTTGAGGTTTTGCAGTTCATTTTAAGGTTATGATTTTCCTTCTTCAGCTTCTTGTTCTGCATTTCGGACATGCAGAAGGGGCATGTGCTTTTTGCTCCCAGCTTTGCGTAGCAGGCCTCTTTGAAGTCCGTGCACCATTTTTGCGTGCCGCACACACAGCATTGATGCTTTGTTTTGGCTGGGCCGGACTGCTTTCAGGGGGTTGGCGTTTTGCTTCCGCTCTAGCTGTTGTTGTTGTTGTTGTTTGCGTTTGTCTGATCCTTTGACTAGATCGTGTGGTAGTTAAGGTGATGTTATGTATTTCTATTAATGAAGGGTAATTTACCCTTTGTCAATCAAAAAGTTAATAGTGAATGAGCTTCTGTGAGCGATAATAATTCAAGTGAACCCGGTGCTTTCACTTTCAAGGCGCAATCTGACTCCAAGTTATGCTATCCTTTTCTTACATATGAGGTTGAGTATTATGGGCAAGCACCAAAAAACAGACACAAGGACAATAAGACAAGGGTAAGTAAAATCTTTGGTATTGATTCCATCTTAACTGAATAAAGATATCCAAGGTAATATAGGAGGGAAAAAGAAGGGAGATAGGAAAGCCGGCAAGAAATCTTGGTGGCGTTGTCAACTTTCGGTTATCCTTGGGGGAACCTTTTTTTTTAATTTCGATCCGACGAGAATTCGGTTTTCTTCTCGCCTGAAGATGTTCACGTACAATGGAAATGGTGTCCCCTGGTCTTCGTGGTGGCAGCGGGCTGAAAGGCTGCACATACAATAATATTGGCTAAAAAAGGTGCCACATGGGAGATAATCACATAACATTCTGCCTGCCTCATACAGGCAGACAAATTGAGTGCATGTAATAAAAAATGAATACAAGAAAATATCATACCACAATCGGTGTAGCTACCAGGAATAAAAATGGGAGTCTTAAGCTCCATAATGCATGAATCTTACTCACTTTAATTTTATTAATGTTATGACCCAGATATGTAAAATGTTACTTACACTATATATTTATATCTATACATAGACATGGATAAAGGTAAGGTGCTAATCAGATCTAAAGATTGCTATCATGTTAGCATAATTGTCAATCTTGCTATGGCATTTGGCAGAGGAATCCTCCATAGATAGCCATGCCTTTGAATTCAGTTGAAATCTTGCATCCAGGCATTTACAATAGTGTCTTGCTGCAGAAATCTGCAACTGTATTTATTAGTCTGCTCTACAGTGGGGATAGGACTTATTAAACACTGTTATTCTCACCTGTCTTCTGTGGATCAATATCAAAGGGAAGCCTAAGTTGCACTGGTCCAGGCTATCTAGCCGCCTAGCCACAGACTATCTATAGGTTTAGCCTGCAACAAATATTAGTTTCGGCTGGTGTCTTTCTTTGCCTCTGTGGCCACAGTTTCACTTCCTTAAGTCGTTTACTATTTAGAACCTCTTTTCCCGTATGTTTATGCCGGGATATAATAACTACTGCCACGAGAACTATGTTCTTGTCCCTGTCTACGAAGAGTCTAGAAAAACCTCGGTCAGCTTGTTGCCCGGAAGGCGTAGTTGCCAGATTTGTGTCAAGGTATTTCTCTGAATCATTTATTCCTTCTGATGCATGTTCCATGGCTTTTTGTGCGTGGTATACATATTTATTTAGCCAAAATAAATATTTGTTGCACTGCTATTATGGTTGGAAGCAGTTTGTATTGGCTGAACGGAAATGATGTAGCTACCTACAGAGACATGCAACAATGAGATCAAAAGATGCGATTGCTTAATAGTAATAGGTGCTTGTGATGCACGTATAACGTGTTTAGTGTTATTAAGATGATGTAGGGTCAATTAAGGACCTCTACATCACTCCCCATTCAGACTGCAGCCAGGGATGCAGTATTGTTTTCTCCCCTGCTTGGCTGACGTCCAAATGAGCAGCGTTAGCTACATGTTGAGGCAGTCTGGTGCTCTTACTGCTCTGCCAGACCTGGGGGTTTGAGTGAACAGCCTGACTTGAGGTTGTGGGTTTATTTGTACTCGCCGTCCTGTGAGGGCTTGCGGTGGTAAATTTGCTGGTTGTCTGGGTTCGTGGCGCGTGCCGGTTCTCTGGACGTGCTGCGCCTGGTGTGGGAACTCCGTCTGGGCCTGGTGTGGTTGACGGAACGTTTCCGATTTTTATCCTGACATATGAATGTCTTTCAGGGAATACGTCGTCTATCCCATGGGCCGTTTTCAAACGAGACATGGACATTGTCGGTTTTGCCTCTCCACTTGATAGTGTAGTGTGTCGGTGTTCGTTGAATTACCTCAAACGGTCCTTCGTAGGGTACTTCGAGCGGGCGCCGTACTCTGTCGGCGCGGACAAAGACGTGCGTCGCTGTTTTGAGTTTGGGGTCGAGGTGCCCCTCTGCTGGTTGAATTGGTCGGGACTGTGGCGGACCAACTTCGTTCATGAAGCTTTGGAGTCTCTGGTTGTACTCGGTTATGTCGGTCAGTGCAGGATTGCGGTTTCTGACCAACAGGTCGCATGGAAGTCGTAAATTCACTCCAAACATGAGTTCTGCGGCTGTGTAGCCGATTTCCTCTTTTACTGCGGTTCGCAGCTCAGGAGAATGAGTGGAAGTTTTTCCACCCAGTGGTGAGGATCTGCCCGTGTTTTCAAGCATCCTTGACTCGGCGGTGGAGTCGTTCGATGAGGCCATTGGCCTGAGGATGGTAAGCGGTGGTCCTGATTCGCACCGAACCAAGGGTTTCCATGAGACTGGTCTATAATGCTGATTCAAACTGAGGACCTCGGTCTTTGGTGATGCTGATGGGGCAACCATAGCGTGAGATCCTGGTGGCAAGGAAAGCTTTGCTGACTGTTTCTGCTCGTGCATCTTTGATGGGACAGATTTCAGGCCAGCGGGTATGTCTGTCGATCATGGTGAGTAAGTATTCGTACCCCTCATTGTGAGGTAAGGGTCCCACGAGATCGAGATGTACCTGCGCAAACTTTCCTCCTTCTGGTGGAATGGTTTGTGATGGAACAAAGTTGCGCGACTTATTTTGCCTTTTTGACAGTTTGTGCACTGCTCACACCATTGTCGGATGTCTTTCTTCATGGCTGGCCACACATAACGCGTGGCAAGTTGCTGAACTGTGGCACGCTTGACAGGATGGGCGATGTTGTGCACCTTGTGGAAGAATTCCTTGCGCTTTGTTTGTGAAATGTAAGGTCGGCACACATTGTCATGTATGTGCATGTAAATTCCATCAACTTGTTGTAGGTGGAAGGTTGAATCATCGTCTTTGAGTAGTGCTTTCAACTCTTGGTCTTGATGTTGTTCCGTGCGAAGTCGTTCTTCATCAATGTCCGTGAATATTGCTGTGAGAAGGTAATCACAATCCTCGTAGTTTGCTTTAGATAGCATTTGCGTGACTGGTTCCTTTTGATCATGACATCGTGACAAGGCGTCCGCAACTTGGTTCTTTTCTCCAGCAATGTGCCGAATATCAGTTGTGAACTGACTGATGTAGGAGAGTTGGCGGCTCTCCCGTAGGATGTCTCGTTCCTGTCGTTTGTGAAGTGCACCAACCAATGGTTTATGATCGGTGATGATGGCAAAGTCTATGCCTACGATGAAGTAGCGGAAGTGCTTCACTGATAGATAAGCTGCGAGCAATTCTCGACCAAAGGTGGAGTATTTCCTTTCCCTTGGCTGTAGTTTCTTGCTGAAGAAAGCAAGCGGTCTCCATTCATTGTCTTGGAGCTGCTGTAGCACTGCTCCCACTGTGGTGTTGGAAGCATCCTCTGCAATTGCAAATGGTGAATCAGGCAGTGGGCGATGAAGCATTGTTGCTTGAGCTAGTGCTGCTTTTGCATCTTCAAATGCCTGGTTTGCTTCTGGGTTTCACGCAATTTTGTCATTCTTCCTGGGTTTCCCCGGAAGAAGTGTGTTGAGTGGTGCCATGACTGAGGCAATGTTATGCAAGAATCTGTTGTAAAACTATATCATCCAACAGAATGTTTGGAGCGTCCTGATGAACACGGGCTTCTCAAAATCATTGATAGCCTTGAACTTCTCGGGCAACGGCAGAATTCCTTGTAAGGTTATTCTGTGTCTAAGAAAGTCCACTTCGGGGCGTCCAAATTCACTTTTAAGCGGGTGAATGACTAGCCCATGAGCTGCTAGTCTGGTGAAAAGTTCTTCAAGGTCCTGGAGATGTTCAGTCTCATTTGAGCTGGCAACTAGTATGTCGTCAACGTAATTGAAATTCGTGACTGGTCGTCCTGCGACGGATATGTCACGGAGGACTGTGTCAAGAAATCGTTGAAAGGTTTGAGCTGCACCGCTGAGGTCATAGGGCATGCGCGTGAACTCAAAAGATCCAAATGGAGTGGTGATAGCCGTTTTGGGTATGCTTTCCTCGTCCATGGGGATTTGGAAGTAGGCACTGGCTAGGTCAACCTTTGAGAAGATGGTTTTTCCTGCCAGTTGTGCTGAAAAGTCTTGCAGGTGTTTTAGTGGGTAGCTATCGCGTACTGTCTGGAAATTAACCATCCTGTAGTCTCCGCACAATCTCCAGCCAACCTTCTTGGGTACCACATGTAATGGTGAGGCCCAAGGGCTTTTACTGGGTCTGACTCCAAGTTATGCAATCCTTTTTTACAAATGAGGTTGAGTATTATGGGCAAGCACCAAAAAACAGACACAAGGACAAAGACAAGACGAAGGTAAGTAAAATCTTTGGTATTGATCCCAACGTAACTGAATGAAGATATCCAAGATAATACAGAAGGGGAAAAGAAGGGAAATAGGAAAGCCGGCAAGAAAATCATGGTGGCGTTGTTAAATTCCGGTTATCTTTGGGGGACCTTTTTTTTGGAATTTCTGAGATCCAGTCAAGAATTCGGTTTTCTTCTCGCTATATGAGGTTCACGTACTATGGAGATAGTGTCCCCTTGTGTCCTTGGTTGCAGCAGGCTGAAAGGCTGCACATAAAATATTCTTGACTAAAAAAAGGGTGTCACATCAGAGATAATCACATATCATTCTGCCTGCCTCATACAGGCAGACAGATTGGGTGCATGTTATAAAACAAATTGGAATCCAAGAAAGAAATATCATACTACTAAGGGTGTAGCTTTCAGGAATAAATGCATGAATCTTACTGGCCTTGATATTATGTTCATGTCCCAGAATATGCATTCTGGATGTAATATAGTTGCAAGAGACGCCACCATTTAAAAAATGGTATTTACACTATATAGCTATATATATTTATAAATAGGCATGAATCAAGGTAGATTTCTACTCAGATATAAAGATTGCTATCATGTTAGCATAATTGGCAATCTTGTTATGGCCTTTGGCAGAGGAATTCCCCATAGCTAGCTGCTATGCCTTTGAATACAGTTGAAATCTTGCATCCAGGTATTCACAATAGTGTCTTGCTGCAGAAATCTGCAACTGTATTTATTAGTCTGCTCAACACTGGGGATAGCACATATTAATAATGTTATTCTCACCTGTCTTCTGTGGGGCAAAAACACAGGAAAGCCTTTGTATCACGTTGCACTGGCCAAGGTAAATCTAGGTACACACTATTTATACGTATATCCTGCGACAGAGAGTATTTAGTTGGCTGGTGTCTCCCCGTGTACGTATGCAAGTATATAATAAACTAACTGCCACGAGAACTATGTTCTTGTTCCTGTCTACGAAGAGTCTAGAAAACCCCGCTCAGCTTGTTGCCCGGAAGGCGTTGTTGCCAGATTTGTGTCAAGATATTTTTCTGAATCATTTATTCCTCCTGATGCATGTTCCATGGCTTTTTGTGCGTGAGTATACATATTTATTTAGCCAAAATAAATATTTGTTGCACTGACATTATGGTTGGAAGCAGTTTGTACTAGCTGAACGGAAATGTTGTAGCTACCTACAGAGAGATGCTACAATGAGATCAAAAGATGCGATTGCTTAATAGTAATAGGGGCTTGTGATGCACATATAATGTGTTTAGCGTTATTAGGCTAATGTAGGGTCAATTAAGGACCTCTACAGATGTCCCCGCACACATTGGAGGCTCCCACTCCATCCGCGGTTTTGGAGCAGTCTGTGTACCTATGTCACTGGTCTGGATATTGTTCCTCGAGTAGTTTCAAAAATTTCTGTTGGTACGTGGTGGTTGGAGTAGTTGCTTTAGGATATGCTTGCAGATCTAGGTTAGTAGTAGTAGTAGCTGCTTCCATGTTCCACCGCAGATCTAGGTTAACTAGTGGTGGGTTGAACATCCATGTTGGTGTGTTAATTTAAGGATTTGGTAGGAGAATGTAGGCCTAATAGCCTTACGGTTGATGTTACGCGAGGTCAGTAGCTTGTCCACGCGCAGGGAAAACGGTGGGCAAATATTCTTCTTTGCCACGAACAGGCGTTTATCGGAAATGTTGGTGATATGGGTGAGTATTGGGTTATTGATCAGGCTTCTAATCTTATATTAGTATTGTAGCGAAAGTTTGCTTCACCGGAGTGGAAGTGAAAACTCGTTAGCGAGCATGTTAAGAGATTCGATGGGAGTGGAACGGAACGCGCCGGTTGTGATACGCATTGCGTTATTTACGATGGTCGAGAGGGGTTTGAGGATAGTTTTGGCTGCTGAACCGTAAACAATGGCTCCGTAGTCGATGCGTGATTGTATTATTGCTCTGAACAACGTCATGCCGGTATCAATGTCGGCACCGAATTTTAGGGATGTTACCGAAAGGACAAGTCTCGTTGACTTTCTGCCTAGAGTCTCCTGCGCTGCAATGTGGGGTCGCCACACGTGAGTTTGGGATCCCACACGAGCCACAGGAATTTTATAGTTCCTTCGTAAACTAGAGGGGTATTATGCTGTGTTAGGGCTGGTTTCAAGTGTAGGCCGGGCACAAGGGTAGAGTGCACGCTTTTAGTTTCAGAGGCCAACTAAGTTTAGGCACTTATGGAGTTCATATTAAACTGTAGCTTATTTGTAGGTCATCCACGCAAAGTCTTCCATCACGCGGAAGAATGTCGGCTAGCTGATAAATTTTGAGGATAAAAAGAGTGACATTAAGGACACTTCCCTGGGAGACACCCGTTTCTCGCGAATACGACGGCGACTGGGTGCTGCTTACCTTGACCCTGAACATGCGGTTTTGCACAAATTTGTGGATAAAACGTGGTAGGCGACCTCTCAAGCCTTTGCGGTGTAGATCTTTCATGATACCGTATTTCCAAGTGGTGTCGTATGCTTTTTTAACGTCGAAAAAAATTGAAACCACATGTTCCCTTCGAACGAAAGCCTGTCGAATGTCTGTTTCTAATCGTACGAGGTGGTCCGTTAGGGAGTGGGGTTTGTTAAGGCCTGCGTGCACTTCAAGGTAGTTAACTAGGCGTGAGTTTATCGGTTTCCCTAGTCTTACATAAGACGCTGGTAAGGGCAATGGGTCGGTAGTTACGTAAGTTGCTGTGTCATTTTCTGGGTTTGGGTATCGGGCTAATTACGGATTCCCGTCATTGGTCGGGAAAAAAAGTTTGAATACATTAAATTGAACACTTCTAGTAGGTGCTCAAGAGCGCCGTCAGGAAGATGTTTGATCATATTGATGTGCGCTCGGTCCGGCCCGGGTGAGGTTTCACGAGTATGGTTGATAGCATACTGTAGTTCGTGGAGGAAGAAAGGTTTGTTGTAGTATTTGTCGTTTGCGGAAGTAAAACCAATATGCTCACTTTCTCTTACGCTTTTTTCCAGTTGGAAAGCAACCGTATAATTTGTTTCTTGCGATATCTGGATGAAAGTCTGTGCTAGTTTGTCCGCGATTTCCGCATAAGGAGAGTAGATCGTGTCTCCGTCCGACAGATTGTTGATAGGTCGCTCGGGGCGCCCCTGGATGCGTCTGATATTCCCCTTCACTTAGGAAAGGGGAGTGTTTTGGTTGATTGAATTGAATAATTGAATCCAGCCCTCTCGCTTCTGCCACGCTCTAAGTTTGCGGCACTCGGCAGTTTCCCTCTTCAACGTCACCTGGTTCCTGCGGGAACGTGCGCGACGGAAGGTCGCGTACACTCCCTCGCGCCGGTCTATTGCTTCTTGCACCTCCGGGCTTCACCACGGTTTTGGGAAAAATATGACGGTAAATATTGGGGGGTGCATGAGACAGCTGCACTTTGAAATTTCTCGAATAGATGTGCGACAAGGTCGTGTTCTGAGATGTTATCGAGAAGGTCTTTGCGATATGTGCCGACTATTCCTCCCAGTTGGCTCTCCGGTAGTTGAAGAATCGAAGATCTTGTACGTTAGGGTAGTTAGGTAGGTTGTTGAGGAGTAAAATGATGACTTGGTTATGATCACTGTCGTGTGTTGAAGGCAGGATTCCCCAATCGAGTTGAGGTATCGATAGCGGTTTCACTTTCGTGAATGATCCGGGTGGGTTGTTCGTCGTTGAGAAGAATCAGGTTGTGGGTATCTATGATGGTGTTCATTATCACTCCCCTGGGGTCAGTTCGCGCGCATTCCCACATTACGTGGTAGCTGTTAGAGTCTCATAGGAGGTGTATTAGGGGGGGGGGTGGTTAAGCAGTTTGGTCATTAGTGCTTCCGAGAGATGGTGGTTTCGTGGCGAGTAGATATATACCACTGTAATTGGTCTTGGGATGGGTATCTTCACAGCGACAGCTTGGAGTTCTGTCATCAAGGGAAGGCGGTGGTGAGGTATACTTTGATGGATCATGAGTGCCAATCTGCCGTGAGCAGCTACATTTGTGTATGACAGTGTATGATACAACATATTGAGGGATTGTGAAGGTGGCGGTCTTTCGGAGTTTGATCTCTTGAAGACCAATCACCAAAAGTTTATGGATGGAGAATAGAGATATTAACTCGTCTTTCTTGCTTGTAAGTCCCTAGCAATTTTACTGAAACTGCTGTTCATTTTGAACATGGTTCACGCTCTGACCTTGGTGGTCTGAAGCCGTCGTTTGGTTTGTAATAGCTTTCGTGGTGTTTGTTTCTATGAATTTGCGTGACAGTCCTGGTGCGTCCGTCTTCTGTAGAGCGTGGTCTCCTAGAATCACCGAGTTTGCGGATGTGGGTACTCTGGTATGAGGAAGAGGTTGAGAAAGTTCGATCTCCGTGTTAACTTCTTAAGAAAGCGCTTTTCTTCTATTGAGGGTTTTTTGAACTGTACGGTTGGCTGAGTAGTAGCCGGTGGAATATTTGGGTTGACTAAGGTGAATAGTCGATTAGTGATTTCGGGTATAGGTTCTTCGTGGAATATTTTCAACGCGCCCTCACGCAGGCGATGGTTGTTCTCGCTGGTGAGGTGTTCTGATGTCGGGCATGTTAACTGAGGGTTGGATACCTCGCTTTGGTTTTCGCTGGGTGTTGTGCCGGTTAGGACGGCCCGAGTGGTTTTATGCTCTGGTTTTGTCGAGCCGTTGTTCGTGTGATATTGCTAACTTTTTTGCTTCGAGGCGGGTGAGGGTCGCACACCTCGTGGTCGTAATCGAAGGTGTCTTCGTCTCTTTGCCTTTTTGTTTTCGTGATAGTAGACCTAACTTCGTGGTCGACTCACCTCTCTTGCAAGGGCGGTCGCTGAGTTGGGTGCAGTAGCGTTACTGCTTGGGAGGGGTGTCGAGGTCGTGATTTTAGGTTTTGTTGCCGATGCGTGAGTGTCGTATGAGGAGGTGGACTAGTTTGTGTATTTAACTGCTTTCGCATAATTTAAATTGGAGCAATTTTGGTTTCATCGTTCCAGATTTGAATAGCTTGTTTTCGTGTGACTCTGCGGTGATTTTGTAGATTTTGTTTTTGTTTTTTGGTCTATTTGCTTTGGGCAGTTGCGGTCGCCTGCCTCGTGGAGGCATGAGCAATGGTAGCACGTAGGCTGGCGGGCAGTACAGTCCTTTCTGTCATGCTCGCCGGCGCACCTCCGACTACGTTGGGATATGTGCGGCTGGCAGTATTTGATGACATGGCCGTACTCGAGGCATTTTTTTGCACATTGCAGGCCATATTGCCACTGGGTAATTTATGTTTTTTTTATTCGCCCGAGATTATTATGAATTCCGGTGCGTCAAGTCTTGAGAAAGTGATTTGGTATGCGGTGGCGTGGGCGATTCTTACTCTGATCTGTTCTGCCAGAGAAACCTCGGTGACTCCGTAATCCTTTGCTAAGCCTGCTGCACAAGTACTAAGGTCAGCTGTGAGGGTGTAATTGGAAGTGTATATGATTCGTCTTGTAACGTTTAAGAAAGGGTGTGTTTTTACAGTTACTTTGTGTTTCTCTAAGTGGGTGATTTTTTTGCAAAGAGTTACTTTGCTCGTGTTTTACGATGGGGGTCAGATACTTTTTTTCCTGTCGCTGGATGGTTTTCGGTCTACCTACTAGTGAGTACATCATAGTGAATGGGTTTGTTGAGGGAGCGACTTTGTTTGCAGTTATCTACTTATGAGGAAGTGGGTAGGAAATGATACTGATCTTCTCTCCTCGGTGGCAGGGTCAGCCTGGGGAGAGCGCATCGAGGCCGCAGCCTCTCGTCGCCCGACCTTGTGGTCTATCTGGTATTGGAGGATCTCCTACTATATTCTATCCTAGAGGCAGTCCTTGTGTCTTGTAGGGTGGCCGTTTACTTTGCGGTAAAACCAGTGCGGTTCTTCGGATTGACATGACTGGGGATCTTCCCGTTCGTCGTGGTCGTCTTGAGAGTAGTATGAACATCTTTGCTTGCCATTACAGTTTCCGCTCGTGTGTTCGTATTTCTGACATTTTATAACATCGCACCGGACGTCTTTCGAAGGATGTAACCCTTGTTTTGGCATCAGAAAAATATATGTCTATGTAGGTAGGTGGGGTGGGGCAGTTGAATTCAAGCAGGAGGGCCGTGGTGGTGTTTCTTCCTGGTGTGATTTTTGCTTCAACTACGCTGTTCTCATATCGAACGAGTCCGGTGATGAACTCATCCGCTTGCTCACTGGGGAGATTTTCAATGTAAATTAGGCCTGAACAAATGGAAAAAGTTGGGTATGGTATGATCTTGCTAGACTTTTTGCATATTCTGTTTTTGGAGAGTACTGGGATGCTTTAGAGTTTTGTGTCTAGTTTAATGGTGAAGCTATTGTCACCACTGACGGTGATGATAAGAATTGGACGGCTAGTAAGGGAGCCCAGTTCATCTCGCAGTCTATATGGACATTTATCCGGTCTGTCTTTGACATCGAAAGTCATTTCCTAGTGTTCGGGAAATTCAGGGCCATTGTTGAACAGGTTGAGGTCATCAAATCGAGATTTTGATTTGATTTGGTCCTCATTTCCACCAGAGCCTCAACGTGAGTCATAATAGGCTCCCCCGTAGGGCTCGACGATCATTGATTAAAGCGGGCTCGCACGCCTAAGTGTGCGAGGAAAAAACAAAACAACGCTTTCAACGTTAGAAAAAAGTGAAAGTTTTAGCAATAACAGACGCACGCTGGTGCGCAAAAGAAAAACGCTTACTCGAAACGGACCTCCGCTTCCAATCTTTTAAAACATTAAGTGAGATATGTACGCACCCTAGTGCGTACAGGTAGCATCAAGATTAATACGTCAGCGGCCACACGGGCAAACTGAGCTCTGAAAGCAACGCAACACAATATTTACAGCTACGCGGTTTAGTTGTATAAATACAATCTTTTCATTTAGGTAAGATAACGACTCAGATGCAACTAAACGAATCCTTGCCTCCAACAACTTAGAACTTCGTCAGTTATATGTCCATACGTCAGTGCGCTCAGATAGCATCGTCGTAACCGGTACAAGGTTCACGGCTACACGG
>SDVV010022411.1:0-12955 GCA_016164225.1 Gammarus roeselii | reverse complement strand
CCCTCGGAGGGGCGTAACCCCACGTTTTTAATATCTTATTGGCCCACTAGAAAATCCTAGACTCCTCCTACATTTTGGTAGTACATACAGGGCTATGAAATCGCCAGCTGCTGCTGCCCCTATATCTATCATCAGAACAGCTGAATCTCTTTTCTACCGATCGGCACAAATGACCTCCCATTATACAACGGGCCTTCGACGACATACACGAGTGACCAAGTCCGAGGGCACAGATCTGTTTGCTGAAGGAGCGAAAATTGGGGGAAGGCGAGGCCTAATTCAGCCGTTCGCATCATGAGAAACCCACACTTTGGCTACATATTATAAGCGTAAAAACGGAGTGTTATAACAACGTCACCCGTGTTCTCCAAGCAGCGTCACCGTGTGCTCCGAGCAGCGTCACCCGTGTGCTCCAAGCAGCGTCACCCGTGTACTCAAAGCAGCGTCACTCGCGTGCTCCGAGCAGTGACACCCGTGTGCTCCGAGCAGCATCTCCCGGGTGTTCCAAACTGCGTCGCCAGTGTGTTAGCAGCAGACTCACCCGTGGGCTCTCAGCCGTCTCGCCCGTTTGCTTATAGCAGCGTCACCCGTGTGCTTCTTGTTGCGTCGCTCGTGTACTCCCAGCAGTGTCACCCATGTTCTCCCAGCAGCGTCACCCATGTTCTCTCTGCAGCGTCACCGTGTGCCACCAGCAGACTTGCCTGTGTGTTCCAAGCAGTACCGCCCATGTGCTACCAGCTGACACGGTCGTGAACTCCCATCAGACTCTCCCGTGTGCTCACAGCAGCGTTACCCGTGTACTCCCAGCAGCGTTGCTTGTGTACTTCCAGCAGCGTCTCCCGTATGTTCCCAGCAGCAGCAGTCGTGAGATCTCAGCAATGTTGCCCGTGTGCTCCCAGCACCGTCGCGCGTGTTCTCGCAGCAGCGTCGCCCGTGTATTTCCAACAGTGTTGAACGTTTGCTCACAGTAGCGTCTCCTGTGGGCTCCCGGCACCAGCGCCTGTGTGCTCCCAGCTGTGTTGCCGGTGTGTTCCCAGCAGCGTCGCCTGTTAGCTCCAAGCAGCGTCCTCGTGTGCTCTTAGTAGAAACATCAGCCTTATGTTTCACAGCAGCATTCCGCTCATTGTTTGTGTTCATGATTTCGAACTTGGCCTTGTGGCTCGGTTCTTCAACCCAATGGCTTTTTCTTATGCACAGCACATCCACGAATAATGATGTTTTTTACTATAAGCTATGCCCTACCTATGGTACAAATATAATCGCGCGAGTGCCATTACGCGATGCCATTTGCATTCGCTGCTTTAATTGAGCGCCATTACGCGATGCTGTTTGCATTCGCTGCTTCAATTAAACGCCATTACGCGATTCTGCTTGCATGCGCTGCTTTAACTGAGCGCCATCACGCGATGCCGTTTGCATTCGCTGCTTCAATTGAGCGCCATTACGCGATGCCATTTGCATTCGTTGCTTTTATTGAGCGCCACTGAGCGATGCCATTTGCATTCGCTGCTTTAATTGAACGCCGTTACGCGATGCCATTTGCATTCGCTGCTTTAATTGAGCGCCATCACGCGATGCTGTTTGCATTCGCTGCTTTAATTGAGCGCCATTACGCGATGCTGTTTGCATTCGCTGCGTCAATTGAACGCCATTACGCGATGCTGTTTGGATGCGCTGCTTTAATTGAGCGCCATCACGCGATGCCGTTTGCATTCGCTGCTTTAATTGAGCGCCATTACGCGATGCCATTTGCATTCGTTGCTTTTATTGAGCGCCATTGAGAGATGCCATTTGCATTCGCTGCTTTAATTGAACGCTGTTACGCGATGCCATTTCCATTCGCTGCTTTAATTGAGCGCTATTACGCGATGTTGTCTGCATTTGCTGCTTTAATTGAGCGCCATTACGCGATGCTGTTTGCATTCGCTGCTTTAATTGAGAGCCATTACGCGATATCATTTGCATTTGCTGCTTAGATTGAGCGCCATTAAGCGATACTACTTGCATTCGCTGCTTTAATTGAGCGCCATCACGCGATGCCGTTTGCATTCGCTGCTTTAATTGAGTGCCATTACGCGATGTCATTTCCATTCGCTACTTCAATTGAGCGTCATTACGCGATGCCATTTGCATTCGCTGCTTTAATTGTGCGCCGTTGCGCAATGCCATTTGCATTCGCTGCTTTAATTGAGCGCCATTACGCGATGCCATTACGCGATGCTGTTTGCATTCGCTGCTCTAATTGAGCGCCATTACGCGATGCTGCTTACATTCTCCGCTTTGATTGAGCGCCATTACGCGATGCTGCTCGCATTAGCTGCTTCACTTGAACGCCATTACGCGGTGCTGCTTGCATTCGCTGCTTTAATTAGGCACTATTACGCGATGTTGTTTGCATTCGCTGCTCTAATTCAATGTCATTACGCGATGCTGCTTGCATTCGCTGCTTTAATTAAGCGCTATTACCCGATGCTGCTTGCATTCGCTGCCTGATTTAATTGAGCGCCATTACGCGATGATGCTTACATCCGCTGCTTTAATTGAGCGCTATTACGCGATGATGCTTACATCCGCTGCTTTAATTGAGCGCTATTACGCGATGATGCTTGCATTCGCTGCTTTTATTGAGCACTACTACGTGATGTTGTTGCATTCGCTGCTTTTATTGAGCGCTATTACGCGATGCTGCTTGCATTCGCTGCTTTATTTGAGCGCCATTTCGCCGTGTGGTTTGCATTCGCTGCTCTTATTGAGCGTCATTACACAATGCTGCTTGCATTCATTGCTTTATTTGAGTAAATTTATGCGATGCTGCTTGCATTCTGCTTTATTTGAGCGCCATTTCGCGATGCTGCTTGCATTCGCTGCTTTATTTGAGCACCCTTGCGCGATGCTGCTTGCATTTGCTGCTTAAATTGAACGCTTTTATGCGATGCTGCTTGCATTCGTTGCTTCAATTGAGCGCTAATACGCGATGCTGCTTGCATTCGCTGCTTTAATTGAGCGTCATTACGCGATGCTGCTTGCATTCGCTGCTTTAATTGAGCGCTAATAAGCAATATTGCTTGCATTTATTACTTTAATTGAACATTATCACGCGATTCTGCTTGTATTCACTGCTTTGATTGAGCGCTAATGCGCGATGCTGCTTGCATACGCCTTTTCAATTGAGCGTCATTACGTGATGCTGCTTGCATTCGCTGCTTTAATTGATCTTAATTACGAGATGCTGCTTGCATTCGCTGCTTTGAATGAGCGTCATTACGCGATGATGCTTGCCTTCGCTGCTTTAGTTGAGCGCCATTAGGCGATGCTGCTTGCATTCGCTGCTTCAATTGAGCACCATTACGCGATGATGCTTAGATTCGCTGATTTAATTGAACGCTATGACGCGATGCAGTTTGCATTCGCTGCTTTGATTGAGCGCTATTACGCGATGCTGCTTGCATTCCCTGCTTTAATTGAGCGTCATTACGCGATGCTGCTTCCATTCGCTGCTTTAATTAAGCGCCATTACGCGATGATGCTTGCCTTCGCTGCTTTAGTTGAGCGCCATTAGGCGATGCTGCTTGCATTTGCTGCTTTATTTGAGCGCCATTACGCGATGTTGCTTGCATTCGCTGCTTCAATTGAGCGCTATTACGTGTTGCTGCTTGCATTCGCTGCTTTAATTGAGAACTATTGCGCGATTTTGCTTGCATTCGCTGCTTCAATTGAGCGCTATTGCGCGATTTTGCTTGCATTCGCTGCTTCAATTGCGCGCTAGTACGCGATGCTGGCTGCGTTCGCTGTTTTAATTATGCGCTATTACGCGATGCTGCTTGCATTTGCTGCTTTAATTGAGCGTCATTACGCGATGTTGCTTGCATCCGCTGCATCAACTGAGCGCTGTTACGCGATGCTGCTTGCATTTGCTGCTTCAATTGAGCGCTATTGCGCGATTTTGCTTGCATTCGCTGCTTCAATTGAGCGCTATTGCGCGATTTTGCTTGCATTCGCTGCTTTAATTGAGCGCTATTGCGCGATTTTTCTTGCATTCGCTGCTTCAATTGAGCGCTAGTACGCGATGCTGGCTGCGTTCGCTGTTTTAATTATGCGCTATTACGCGATGCTGCTTGCATTTGCTGCTTTAATTGAGCGTCATTACGCGATGTTGCTTGCATCCGCTGCATCAACTGAGCGCTGTTACGCGATGCTGCTAGCAATCGCTGGTTTGGTTTAATTGAGTGCCATTACGCGATGCTGCTTGCATTTCCTGCTTTAATTGAGCGTCATTACGCGATGCTGCTTCCATTCGCTGCTTTAATTAAGCGCCATTACACGATGATGCTTGCCTTCGCTGCTTTAGTTGAGAGCCATTAGGCGATGCTGCTTCTATTCGCTGCTTTAATTAAGCGCTGTTATG
Source organism: Gammarus roeselii (assembly GCA_016164225.1). NCBI lineage: Eukaryota > Metazoa > Arthropoda > Malacostraca > Amphipoda > Gammaridae > Gammarus > Gammarus roeselii. Next base: position 8,550 of record SDVV010022411.1, on the reverse strand, counting down.
CGATGTTGCTTGCATTCCCTGCTTTAATTGAGCGCTATTACGCGTAGCAGCTTGCTTCGCTGATTTAATTAATAGCCATTACGCGATGCTGCTTGCATTCGCTTGAGCGCTATTTCGCGATGATGCTGTATTTGCTGTTTTTAGTAAGCACTATTACGCGATGCTGCTTTCATTCGCTGCTCTAATTGAGCGCCATTACGCGATGCTGCTTCCATTCGCTGCTCTAATTGAGCGCCATTACGCGATGCAGTTTGCATTCGCTACTTCAATCGAGCGCTATCACGCGATGATGCTTGCATTCGCTGCTTTAATTGAACACTATTACGCGATGTTGCTTGCATTCGCTGCTTTAATTGAGCGCCATTACCGATGCAGTTTGCATTCGCTACTTCAATCGAGCGCTATCACGCGATGATGCTTGCATTCGCTGCTTTAATTGAACACTATTACGCGATGTTGCTTGCATTCGCTGCTTTAATTGAGCGCCATTACCGATGCAGTTTGCATTCGCTACTTCAATCGAGCGCTATCACGCGATGATGCTTGCATTCGCTGCTTTAATTGAACACTATTACGCGATGTTGCTTGCATTCGCTGCTTTAATTGAGCGTGATAATGTGACGCTGCTCACATTCGCTGCTTTAATTGAGCGCTATTACGCGATGCTGCTTGCATTCGCTGCTTTAATTGAGCGCCATTACGCGATGCAACTTGCATTCGCTACTTCAATCGAGCGCTATCACGCGATGCTGCTTGCATTTGCTGCTTTAATTGAGCGCTATTATGCGATGCTGCTTGTATTCGCTGCTCTAATTGAGCGCCATTACGCGATGCTGCTTGCATTCGCTGCTTTAATTGAGAGCTATTACGCGATGCCGCTTGTATTCGCCTCTTTAATATAGCGCCATTACGCGATACTGCTTTCATTTGCTGCTATGATTAAGCACCAATACGCGATGCTGCTTGCATTCGCTTCTTTGATTGAGCGTCATTACGCCATTCTGCTAACATTCGCTGCTTTAATTGAGTGTCATAACGCGAAATTGCTTGCATTCGCTGCTTTAATGAAGCGTCATTACGCGATGCTGCTTGCATTCGCTGCTTTAATTGAGCGCTCTTTTGCGATGCTGCTTGCATTTGCTGCTTTAATTTAGTTACAATCACGAAGTAATCCACCACATGGCGACGATAACGAGAGCGGACAATTGATCTGTCGTGTTTGAATAATGTGGATTGCAGTGAATATCGATGTTAAAGAAGTGCATAATGCTTAGTAATAGCGACATGACCTTCATAATGCATAATTTTCCGCCCAGACCATCGTCCATTCAACAGTAGCTCTCATTTGGCTTCTACTCACCGATATATTCTCAAAACCAACAGTTAACTGGCCTAACAAAGTCTTGAAGAACCATCACCATCAACAGCAGTAGAATTCAACCCAACCCGCAAATAAAGACACGACATCTATACCCCCAACATCAGAATGACTCAAGCCAGCCCGCTAACTATGATACAGCACCTATACTATCAAAAGCAGAAGGGCTTAACCAAGCCCACTTAGATACAACTACAACACTATCAGCAGCAGGAGGAACAAATCCAGTTCAATAACTAAGATACAACACCAATGTCATCAGCAGCCGAAGGGCTTATCCTAGCCCACCAACTAAGATACTGCACTGATTTCATCATTGGTAGAACCCCACGGGCGTGCTTCCTAAGACTCGAGTCGGACCTGCATTGCGGCTGGATTTTTAATATTATCTTATCAAAAGTAGGAGGGCTCAACCCAGCTCACTAACTAATTTACGACACCAACATAATCAGCTGTAGAAGAGCTTAACCCAGCCGACTAACGTGCTTTACAGATACCACCTACGGCAGAAGGGCGTCAACCAGCCCACTAGCCGATATGCATCACTGATACCATCAACAACCGAAGGGCTTATACCAAGCCCACTATGATACAACTATGAAATTATCATCAGCAGTAGAACGGCTTCACCCAGCCTAGTAACTAAGATGCAACACATTTTGAAACCAAGTCCATGAACTTTGAAACACCATATATGGCATCAAGAGCAGACATACTTTAACCAGCTCACTAACTTAGTAATCACAGCTGCATTATTACCAAAGCAAGCGGCAAGCGTTATGGGTTAGAAGTTTGACACTAGGCAGAGAGAGGTGTATAGGAAGCCGAGGAACTATAGTAAGAAAACAAATAGAGTTAAATAGAGTTTTGGCTTGTGGAGGAGTTCTAAAGAGTATTGTGTAGATACTTGAGAAGATCAGGCTGGAAGGAGACTGTTGAGGCAGGAAAAGATGAGTGTCAGAGGCGTATGTTGATACTAAGGAAGAGGAGAAAGGATAAATTTCAAATGAGAAAAGTTAAAGGAAACTGTAAAGTTGATAAAGGGACTGTCTTGAAATGTGTTGGTATGTCATTGCAAAATGCGGGAATAATGAGCAACCAAGATTCAAGATGGCGTGTTTTAAGGTCATGATTTGAACAACAAGGACCGTTGCCTATCACGATGGAGACCATAGCCCCATCACCTAAAGCCTCATCACCGTAGCCCGGTCACTCTAGCCCCATCACCCTAACTCCATCTGCATAGCCTATCATCATAGAGCCCATCATCCATCCCAGCACCCTCATGGCTGTAGTTCCATCACTGTAGTTCTATCACTGTAGTTCTATCACTGAAGTTCCATCACTGTAGTTCCATCACTGTAGTTCCATCACTGTAGTTCCATCACTGTAGTTCCATCACTGTAGTGTCATTACTGTAGTTCCATCACTGTAGTTCCATCACTGTAGTTTCATTACTGTAGTTCCATCACTGTAGTTCCATCACTGTAGTTCCATCACTGAAGTTCCATCACTGTAGTTCCATCACTGTAGCTCCATCACTGTAGTTCCATCACTGAAGTTCCATCACTGAAGTTCCATCACTGAAGTTCCATCACTGTAGTTCCATCACTGTAGTTCCATCACTGTAGTTCCATCACTGTAGTTCCATCACTGAAGTTTCATCACTGAAGCTCCATCACTGTCGTTCCATCACTGTAGTTCCATCACTGTAGTTTCATTACTGTAGTTCCATCACAGTAGTTCCATCACTGAAGTTCCATCACTGTAGCTCCATCACTGTAGTTCCATCACTGTAGTTCCATCACTGTCGTTCCATCACTGTAGTTTCATTACTGTAGTTCCATCACTGTAGCTCCATCACTGTAGTTCCATCACTGTAGTTCCATCACTGTAGTTCCATCACTGTCGTTCCATCACTGTAGTTCCATCACTGTAGTTTCATTACTGTAGTTTCATCACTGTAGCCGGATCACTGTACCCACAACATTGTTGTGTTGTGATCTAGTTTTATAAAAGGTTGTTAAAATACGTTAAAGGTGGAGCAAGGTTGTAATGAAGACAAGATATTTTTATCATATTATTTTGAATAATGTAACAATAACAAGTAAACAGGGTACTTCTCAAACGAGCATGAATAATGATTTTTATATTATAATAAGAGCAGCTACAAGTCAAGGTGTACGATTGATTTTGTGTAGCTGTTATGCTATCTGAATAAATTTAAAATTGCACGAACACGGAGGCTTATAATTGTAAGCGATTAAAATAGACAAAAAGAGACGGTGCTTGTGAACGAAAAGTGTACCCTACAGTGCCCAACTAGACACTGCTGCCACGACTGACAGTCTTACATAAAGGCAGGCGCCTTGCGCTCTAGCTTGAGAAGGGAACTGTCCAATCAGGAAGTAGCCCCACCGTTCGTCAACCTCGGAGGGACGTGTCCCCCGGTTCCATATCTCATATTGGCACACCAAAAACATCCCAAACTCCTCTTCCACTTAGGTAATACATACAGGGCTATGAAGGCAAAAGAGAATAAATACATAGCCAGCTGCTGCTACCCCTATACCGGTCACCAAAACTGTGAATTTCGTTACAACAGACAGGCACAAATGTGGCCCTCATTTGACGACGGGTCTTCGAAGAGTAACCAAATTCGAGGCACACATCTGTTTGCTGAAGGAAGCAATTTTCGGCGGAGGCTAGCCCTAATCTAGCCGCTCACATCGTGAGAAACTCACATTTTGGCTACATTTTATAAGCGTAAACCGGAGTGTCATAACAGTTGTCACATTACCGTTGCCCATCACCGTAGCCCCATCACTGTAGCCCCATCACTGTAGCCCCATCACTGTAGCCTCATCACTGTAATCCAATTACTGTGGCCCTATTTTGTAGCCTCATAACTGAAGCCCATCACTGGAGACCCGTCATGGCGGTCTGTAACCCCATCTCTGAACCCCACAGGTGTCCTATCTCTCTCCATCTGTTATCCTTTCTCCCTCAATGGCCGTAGCAAGGGGGCACGCTGCCCTCCTTTGTGCCTCCGATGGGCACGCAGATCGAACGCTTTCCAGAGTATGGAGCACGAGAAGGGGTGGAGTCAGGGTGGTGTAAAGAGAGGGTGTTAGGACAGGGAGGTAGAGAGTGGCCATGTTCTTTCGATGTGCGAAAATTCAGCCTCTAATCAACGATTAGAAGCCCGAAATATATAAAGTACGGAAATAAATATAGATAACGAAAGCAGATAATGAAAAATCCAAACAATTTTTTCTTCTTTGAACGTAAAAAAATGATTTGGAGAATTGTTTTATCTTCACGGCTGAAACTCAGAATATCAAAATATAAATCACTATAAAGTTGAAGTACTAGTTCAATTAATCTAGTATATTTCAACTTTTAAAAATGAACATTGATGAGGAAACCGGTATTCACAAATGTAGCCATAGTACGGCAGAAATAGAAATACCGATTTCTCTAATTGAGGAATCTACGGCAATATTTCTCAAGTCGGGCTGTTGGGTAGCCATTAGGGAGAAAAATTCTCAACAAATTCGACAATTTTCACTATTAACGACTACCCAACAGCCTTATTTGAGAAACATTGTCGTAGATTCCTTAATATTTTCTTTGAAACCTACTCGAATGCTAACTGCCAATAAGTAATCAATATTTCTAGCTCTACCGTACTATGGCTTGGATTCAGTACCTTTATACACCAATTTACTTAACATACTCTCCGATTTTCATCCCCAATTAAAATTCAACCTAGCCTTAAAAAAATCCTTCCCCATCAGATCGTTGTTCCGCTCTAAAGATTTGGTTTCTCCAGACGTGCACTCCGACATCATATGTAGTTTCTCGTGTAACAGCTGCCAAGCGTCATATGTCAGTAGCACGAAAAGTAGATTCCGTGAGAGAGTGGACCAACACCTAGGAATTTCCAGCAGAACTGGTAAACCACTTTCTACAGTTACACACGCCATCCTTCGTAAGTCCGCTGAGGATCATGATCACCCTTTCACAAATAAACTTTTCAAAATTATTGACCGATCACGCACAGCTTAAACTTTCTTACTATCGAGTCCTTGCGCGTACACCAATTAAAACCTGCCCTTAACTTCCAACAATCTTCTACCAAACCTTACAATGATCCTAGTCACCAACAAAAGCATAGCATACTCCGACCCAACCCTATTTATGTGGAACCAAGAACGTCCAACACTTCATTCCGTGGCTCGCTTCCGTGCAGGTGTCCAGAGCTGCTGCCGCCCGTGGTAATGGCCCTGTGGTTCTCCGTATTTCACGGCATGATCCGGTGACTTATCCATCGTGGCGCCAGTCTTTGGACATTCCAGCATCCTCACCCGTCGGATTTTCAGCCTTGCTTTATTAAGAAACATCTTCATTTTATACAACTGATGATGGGATTTTTTTTCCGCAACTTCTTGACATACATACCCTCCGGTTCTTAATAGTTTCCTATTTAAATATTAATTTTATCCACTACCATTTTCCCTCTCGATTAATATGCCTATGGAAGTACTTATGTACCTTTTTCTATTACAAATTATGTATATGAATATGTACATGTACACTTACATGTACATGTACATATCGCAATGTATTTTTCTTGTTAGAGGATTAAAAAATAATTTGTTGATCAATTAATCAATTACACTCAGACTCCACTCGTCTACAATGCCAGTCATCCTTAAAAGACAACTCTTCTACCATATCCTGCATCCCTAAAGACAATTCTACCACCGTACCCAACATCCCTTAGAGACAACTCATCACCCTAAACCAATCCTCCCGATCAAACAACTCTTCTATCACACCTCTCGTCCCTAAAAAATACTCTTCAGTCATAACTCAGAGGTGAATTTTGTGTTCGGGAAAGGATTTGGGCGTATATGTGGAGAAAGATTTACAGTTTGATGTGCACATAACGGAAGACTACAGGAAGTTGTCTTTGTCTGCAAGTTTATTGCCTAAAATCCGTTCCTGTGAATCGGAAAAAAAGTATTGATAAATTTATATTATAGCATCGTCTACCCTTACTTACTCTAATGCAATATCGCCTGCAATTACTGCAGACGAGGTCTGTCTACATTCATATTAAGCACCCCTTAATTACTGAAGACAAGGGTTGTCTACATCCATACTAAGCACCCCTTAATTAGCCCATTAAAATATCATCTATCGAAGGAAGGACTCCCCCCCCCTGTCGATCATAAAGTCATCACAGGAAACCGATACAATTTTCTGCCCACCCTTCAGCGTTTGCGGCTCGTTCACCACCGCGTTTTTTTCCGCCCTGGGGTGTGGAAACAACCGCTTCAGCAAACTCTGACCGATAAACCCTTGTAACAATTTTTTTTTCATTCTGTTCAACTGCAATAATTACTGAACCAACATTTTTCATAAGGCACTTGGAATGATTTGTCATCGACTCGTACGTTCCCTTTGAGTTGTGGACGACATCCTTAATTTTCTTATTGAGCTTTATGATGAGATGTTTAAATTAGAGTAACGTGTGTGATATTATTTCAGGTTTTCAGTGAAGCCTCACTTATCTGTTGCTTCAATACATACAATTTGATCCCTATAGGACGACTCAAATACCATTCCATTCATCCCTATAAAACATCTCTTCCACCTCACCCGCTGCTACTACCAGACCCTTCTCATGACTAACGCTTATCTCTTCTACCACACCCGCTGCTACTACAAGGCCCTTCTCACCACTCACGCTTATCTCTTCAAACACACCTGCTGCTTCTACCAGGCCTTTCTCATCACTCACGCTTATTTCTTCTACCACACCCGCTGCTACTACCAGGCCCTTCTCATCACTCACGCTTATCTCTTCTACCACACCCGCTGCTACTACCAGGCCCTTCTCATCACTCACACTTTTCTCTTATACCACACCCGTTGCTACTACAAGGCCCTTCTCATCACTCACGCTTATCCCTTCTACTTCACCCGTTGTTATACTACCAGGCCCTTCTCATCACTCACGCTTCCAAAAAGCTGCATCGGAAGCACTTTAGCAAATGAAGTGCCAGAGAACATTTATAGTTTGTCTCAAAAACGTTCGAAGATGCAACTCTGAGATACTGAAATTCTGCCACAAGACGGATGCGTTGGCCAAGAGTAAAAGTCTCTTGAGGGTTGTGAATTGCTTGTCGGCGAATGCTGAACAGAGAGCTCGTAAATCCTCGCGGTTTAGCAGAGAATCAAACGACATACACTGGTGTACGAATATGTAATCGACAGGATCATTCCGTTGACGTATTTTCATCTATATATTCCAGATGAAATTGTTATCATAGTTGATTGATTGATTGCTGCATGCTTGAATTCGATAGTCTATTATATATTGAAATATTGGTAGATTGCATCTTTTTAATTCAAAACACTTGATGAATTGTGCGTAATTTCATCAATGCCGTAAATCCAACTCCTATTTTTTTATGTATGGTCATTTAATAAAAGAATGCAGAGACCAATATTGTATAATCCTTGAATAAACGATAATCGACCTTTTGGTCGATAAATCAAGGAAAGCAGAGATCAATATTGTGAGATCCTTCAATAAAAGACAATCAACGTTTTTGTTGATCGTTTAATCAAGGAACGCAGTAATCAATTTTGTGAAATCCTCTGATAAACGCCAATCAACATGTGCGTCTCTAATCCCACCCTCTGCATAAGGAACAGAAAACATGGTTGATTTCTCTACAACGAAGGTTGCAACCATGAAAGTCGTTAGACTATTTTTCTGACTTGTAATCTCGTGTGGGTAAAAGAAACGATATATCAAGTGAAGGAGAAGATCGCTGACGATATATCAAGTGGAGGAGAAGATCGCTGACGATATATCAAGTGGAGGAGAAGATCGCTGACGATATATCAAGTGGAGGAGAAGATCGCTGACGATGTATCAAGTGGAGGAGAAGATCGCTGACGATGTATCAAGTGGAGGAGAAGATCGCTGACGATATATCAAGTGAAGGAGAAGATCGCTGACGATGTAGCAAGTGGAGGAGAAGATCGCTGACGATGTAGCAAGTGGAGGAGAAGATCGCTGACGATGTAGCAAGTGGAGGAGAAGATCGCTGACGATGTAGCAAGTGGAGGAGAAGATCGCTGACGATGTA
>SDVV010022410.1:0-12955 GCA_016164225.1 Gammarus roeselii | reverse complement strand
GTCAGCAGCAGGGCCCGACAGTTTTCACTGGTTTACCCCCGCCGCGTCATAATGGCCGGGCCCCCCCCCTCACCCACGACCATCCCGACAGCATGATGCCAAGGGCGGGAAAGCACATCAGAGCAGCGTCAAAATCAACCATTCTCCACTCACGCCTGTTCATTGCACGCTCTCTCGCCACCTCCACATTCATGTCTCTCCTTCCCAACGCCTGCTTCAGACCATCCATCCACCCTAACTTCGGACTACCTCTAGGCCTGCGACCACTCGCCTCCGCATCCATCACCCTTTTTACCAATCTCCCTTCAGCCATCCTCTCCATGTGCCCGAACCATCTCAGTACACGCGAATCCACTCTGTTCTCCAACTTTTTCACCATCCCTGTTCTGATTCAAACCACGTCGTTGGTGATCCTGTCTCTCAGCGTTACTCCAGCCATGCTCCTCAAACACTTCATCTCGAAAACATTCAAACTTCTTCTCTCCTCAGCTCTCACCCTCCAAGCCTCAGCTCCTTAGAGTACAGTTGGGACAACAACACCCTCATACAGCCCTCTCTTTGCTTCGATCCCTAACGTCCTCCAGCTCATTACACTCTTTGGTACACCCAACACTTCACATCCCTCCTTCACTCGCGCCTTCACTTCAGTTTCCACTAGTTCAGTTTTCTCCACATGGGAGCCCAGATACTTAAAACACTGAACTTCCTCCAAGAGCTCTTTATTTAGGGTGACACTAATTTTGCTCGCATCGACAGTCCTCGAGCATCTAATTACTTTACTTTAGCCAACGTTCACTCGAAGCTTTCTCCTCTCACACACTCTACCAAACTCAGACACTAGCCTACATAGCTTCTCCTCCGAATCCGCAACCAGGGCCGTATCATCAGCAAATAGCAACTGGCTCAACTGCCAACTCCGCCCATTCGCTTCCAACAGTTCCAAGCCACGACCCAGCACACTCGCGTTCACCTCCCTGACCACTCCATCCATATAGAGGTTGAACAGCCAGGAGACATCACGCAGCCTTGTCTCAGTCCTACTTTCACTGTGAACCAATCACTCACCTCGCTCCCCACTCTGACACATGTTCCGCTGTCAGCATAGAAACTCTGCACTGCTTTCAACAGATGTCCGCCCACTCCATACAAACGCAACACCCTCCACAGCGCTTCCCTGTCAATTCTGTCGTATGCCTTCTCCAGATCAATGAAAGCCTAGAACACATCCTTTCCTTTGGCAAGGTACTTCTCACACCTGTCTTACTGCAAAAATCTGATCGGTACACCCTCTATCACTCCTAAAGCCACACTGTTCCTCTCCAATTGCGCAGTCCGTACAGTCTCTAATCCTTTTGATCAGTACTCTCCCGTACAACTTACCAACCACACATAACAGACTGATGCCCCTCGAGTTGCAACATTTATTTTCATCTTCTTTGCCCTTATATAGCGGAACAATGCAGGCACAAGTTCAGTAACCTCACCAACCATTTGACGATCGTTATTCCACCCTTCTTCAGGCACTCGGTCGCAACGCCATCCAAACCAGGAGCTTTCCCTGCTTTCAATACGTCCACCGCCTCCTGCACCTCTTCCCTGGTAATGTCCGCAACAAATCTTTCTCCTAAAACTGGCGAGCACCACCACCCACAGCAACAATGTCAGCCTCTCTGTCATCCTCGACATTCAACAACTCATCAAAATACTCGTCCCACCTCTTCCGTACATTACCACTTTCCAACAACAACTGGCCGTTTTCATCTTTCACCACTTCCTCCTTTCCGGTCCCTCTTTTTCTCACTCTCCTCACTTCTTTCCAGAACATCTTATTGTTCCCCTCAAAATTCTGGCACAATCGTGTTCCCCACCTAGCATCAGCGTCCCTTTTGGCTCTCTTCACCACCCGCTTCACCTCGTTTCTCCTCTCTTTGTACCTTTCACAAGCCACCTCCGACTTCACCTGCAACCACTTCTCAAACGCACCTCTTTTCCGTGCCACCGCCAGTTTGACCTCCTCGTTCCACCACTCGCAGCCTTTCCTCCTGCACCCGCCCACACGGTGCGCACCACACACCTTCGCACATCTCAGCAACGCATCCCTTAACGTCTCCTATTCTTCCTCCACATCTCTCGGATCCTGTTCTCATATTCATATTCTTTCTTCAACGCCTGCTGGAACTCCTCTGCTCTACTTTTCACATTCAGTCCACTCACTTTCACTACCTCTCTTCCTCCTCCCACTCGTTTGTTGCCCTTCCACTTCTGCTCCACTCTTAATCTACCTTCCACCAGCAGATGGTCAGACACTCCTCCACCCTCCCCTCTCAACACCCGCACATCCAATAGCCTCCCCACCACTCTCCTCGATATCGGCAAAAATCCATCAGTGCTCTCTCCACCATTGCACCATTGGCCATCCTTACTCATGTGTACTTGAGAATATCTCGCTTCTTGAACAAACTGTTTCCGACCTATCAGGTTTTCTCCACTGTCATTTCTACCGGGCACGCCATACCTTCCTATCACATTCTCCACCATTTCATCTCCAACTCTCGCATTAAGGTCACCCAGTACAACTACATTGAAATGACCTAAACTCTCAATACACTCACTAAGATCAAACTAGAATTGCTCCTTCTCCTCTTCCCTCCTCTCGCTGCCGCTCTGGTGGAAATGAGGACCAAATCAATCAAAATCAATCAATCCTCTCGCTGCCAGGTTCGTATGCACTCACAAATGCCCATCTTTCTACGCCAAACTTAACTTTCACCCACATCAATCTTGGGGACACCTCCTTCCATTCGGTAGCGCTACTAGCCAACCGATCACTCAATATCAAGACCACAGTTTCTTGTGCCCTACCTTCCTCCACACCAGACATTCTTCCATTACAACGCCAAACTCACATTCGCCCATACCTTCCAACTTCGTCTCACTCAGCGCCAACACATCAAACTTCCTCCTCACAAACATATCACCAATCTCCCTCCTCTTTACATCACTTGTACTACAGCCACGCACATTCAGCGACCCTAAAAATAGGGCTCGGAGAGGCGTGTGCCTCTCCTTCCCCCGCTTGTCTTGCCGTCTTCGAGGAAAGGTTTTACAGAGAACGGGATTCCTAGCCCCTTCGCTCCGCCTCGTTTTGTCGCCTTTTACGACACGCTGGGAGTTGCGGTAGCACGATTTTACTCCCGGCTACGGGGCGCCCCTTCAGTCGCCTTCTACGACACGCGGTGGATTAGGTAGCAAGATTCTTAAGCCCCGGTTACAAGGTCACCAAGGTTACGTTAAGCAAATCAAATGCCGCGAGAACTGTTGGCTAGCGAATGGTTTTCAATTTCGTCGGCGAACGGGTGTTGAAAAGTCAGAAGGAACAGGTTAACCAGTACATGGCAAGAATTAAAACACAGTGTGCTTGGTCTTCGAGTGGAAGAGGAGAAACGTGAACAGTCCTGGATGACTATTTCCATAAACGCACAAAAGTTCACGCATCCAGTCACGAACCGTTATTAGCAGGCCGCCTTCTTCGATTACGGGCAATTTGGCCAAGGCCCATGACGACACTCTTTTCTCCAGTTGCTGTCTGGTTGTCGTTCTCCATATTGTGTAGGACGTTGAGGTATGAGAGCAGTTCCAAACAGGGTTGTTGGTGTTTGCGCCTAAGTCTAGTAGGCGGTAGGTCAAGAGCCGTCCACTTCAGAGTATCGCTCACCAAACCAAGAGGTTGAGATGAGTAGAGCGCGTGAGACAATCGTCTCTATCAGTCGTGGATTGGTAAGAGGAGTGACAGTCTGGACACAGTCCTTATGCCTGCCAACGGGGGACCGGTAGGGTCGAAGGAGGTAGAAGTTTCCGGAACGAAGCTGTGACAGCGAAACGAACGGGAAGGATTTCACAGGAGTGGTGTGTCAAGGATTCTGTTCGGACCATAGGGTGGATGGATGATTATTCATTTTATAGATCATTAACACTTTATTTTAGTGTTTTATTATTTCTTCTTGCTTGGGCTCTATTACTTTTCTCTGCCCTTTTATCATAGTGATACATTTTGAATTTGTTAATATTATTATATGTATCGAGGTTGGTTGAGACAAGGTGACCCAGGGAAGGGAGGTTTTCGTGAGACCTGCGGGACCCGGGGTTTCGAGAACCCGTGGGACTTGGCAGACCGAATGGATTTGGGGGGTTCCACTTGGACCTTTCTGGGGCCCTTTGGGGCACCCTTGAAACCCTTTGGGGCCCTTTTTGGGAAACTGGGACCCTTTAGGAGGCCCCTCTGAATCATGGAACCTCTGCTTCCTCCTCTCAGCGCTGTAAAACCCATACATAGAAAAATGTTTATTTAATATGCTTGAGTAGAACAATTAACCATCACAGTCCGCGGATTGCTGGCGCAGAGGGCGAGGGTCGCGTCGAGACTGGTCGAGGTGCGTCGAGATCAGTCGAAACATGTTGAGGCGAGTCGAGTTGGTCGCGACGAGCCGAAATTATTCGAGATGAGCTGAGGCCCGGGGGACATGGGTTACCCTCCGGAATGCATCAGGCTCTTTTGCGACCCAAGGGACCAATGCCCCCCCTCCCCCCCACGCCCTATCCCCTTGAACAATCGGTGCGAAATCAATAATCTGAGTAGTTTTTCTGCCCATGACGAACCTGCTTTTACTTTCTTTTTTACGATCCACAATATTATAACGCTGGTTGACCTGGACTGCGCAGCTAAAAAACCTTGTGACACGTTGCGGTTGGAGTCTATCTAATCCGTGAAGCCTTAGACCTTGTACCCATTTCGACGATGCTGTTTGTGCGCACTGTCGCGCGTGCATGTTATTCTTAGAGTTCTGAGTGGTTGGAGGCGGGTATTCGTTTTGTCCGAGTCTTCATCTTGACTGAATAAGTGAATTTTACTAGACGTCAAATCGACCGCGTAGCTGTGAACCTCGTGTTGCGTTGCTGTTGGAGCTGACATTGTATTGCGTTGCTGTCTCGAAGCTTACTTAGTCCGTGCAGGCGTAAACCTTCTACCAATCTCGACGATGCTACCTGTACGGACTAGCGCGCATACCTAATACTCACGAAGTTCTAAATTATTAAAAGCGGAGGTCCGTTTCATCTTAACGTTATCATTGAACTCTACGAGGGAGCCTATTATGACTCACGTTGAGGCTCTGGTGGAAATGAGGCCAAAATCAATTCAAATAAAATCTGTTCGGACCTTGGGGTGGATGAATGATTATTCACATTGTAGATCATTAACACTTTATTATGCTATTTTATTCCCTTATTTCGTAGGCTCTAAATTATTTATCTGTGCCCTTTTTAATGGTGATCAGTTTTGGATTAGTTATATAATTATGTATCGTTAGACGCCCGCTGGGGCCCTAGATGGACTATGCGGTGTGTTAGCTAGTCTAATCCAACCTACGATGGTAGAACTTGCGCTCTCCCGGGCGCCTAATAACTGTCCGAGCCCAGTTTAGCGTTTTGATGGCTAAATGATGAATCAATGTTGATGTTGATCTTAGAGAGTGGAAGTCGTGAATGGCACTGTGCGTGGAGGGGACGAGGCAGGTTGAGGCGAGTGAAGACGAGTCGAGACTAACCGAGGCTGGTTGAGACTAGGTGACCCGTGAATGAGAGTTACTCGTGGGACCCGGGATTTCGGGAACCCGGAGGACTTGAAAGACCAGGAGGATTTGGAGGGACCCACTTGGACCCTTCCAGTGCCCTTTGGGACACCTTTGAGACCCTTTGGGACCCCCTTGAGACCCTTTGGAGTCCCCCTTGAGAAACTTTGTCACCCGCTTGAGGCCCCTCTGATCCCTGGGACCCTTGCTTCCCTCTCCCCACGCTGTAAAAACCAATACACAGAAAAATGTATATGTGTGAAACGTTTGAGTAGAACAATTATTACAGTCCGTGGATTACTGGCACAGAAGGCGAGGGTCGCGTCGAGGCAGGTCGAGGTGCGTCAAGATCAGTCGAAACATGTTGAGGCGAGTTGAGTTGGTCGCGACGAGCCGAAATTATTCGAGACCAGCCGAGATGAGCTGAGACGAGGGACCCGGGGAGCTCGGGGGACTTGGGTTGCCTCTGCCACCACACTTCCACCCTAAAATGTTTAAGTGAAGAAAAAATGTTATAACGTCCACATGATTACTAGCGCAGAGGGGGAGAGCCACGTCGAGGCTGGTCGAGATCAGTTGAAACATGTTGAGTCGAGTCGAAACTGGCCGAGCTGAGACGAGGGCTCTCGATGGACCCGTAGAGCTCGGGAAGATCTGGGGGACTTGGGTTACCCTCCGGAATTCATCGGGCTCCTTTGGGACCCAAGGGACCTGCCCATAACGTACCTGCCTTCACTTTCTTCTTTACGATCCACATTTTGTCATGTATTATAATTCTGGTGTATTTGTGCGTGAGTTATTGTTTGTGATTTTGTGAATGGGTCATTTTTCTTCAGTCTTTGCTTGTTCGCGCGTGCACGGACAATATGCAGTTTTTGTGGTTGACATAGACTGCGTTGGTATAAAACCTTGTGACGCGTTGCGTTTGGAGTTGATCTAATCCGTGAAGCCATAGACCTTGTACCAATTTCGACGATACTATCTGTGCGCACTGGCGCGTGTGCATATTACTCTAAGAGTTCTGAGTGGTTGGAGACGGGGATTCGTTTCGTCGGAGTTTTTTATCTTACCTGAATAAACATTGTACCCCTACTAAACTAGACCGCGTAGCTGTAGACATTGTGTTGCATTGCCTTCGGAGCTAGCTTTGCCCATGTAGCCGTAAACCTTGTACCAGTCTCAACGATGATACCTGTGCACACTAGCGTGCGTACATATTACTCTTGAAGTCATAATTGATTGGAGGCGAGGATTTGTTTCGTCTGAGTCTTACCTGAATAAATGGAATGTACAATAATCGACCTAGACCGCGTAGCGTTCTATGTCGTGTTGCGTTGCTGTCGGAGATGACTTTGTCCGTGTAGGCGTAAATCTTGTACCAGTCTCGACGATGCTACCTGTACGCACTAGCGTGCGTACGTTTACTCTTGCAGTTTTAAATGATTGGAAGCGGAATCCGCTTCGTGTAAGCGTTTTTCTTGTGCGCACCAGCGTGCGTCTGACATTGCTAAAATTTTCTAACTTTAACAGCGTTGTTTTTCTCGCACGCTGGGGCAAGCGAGCCTACTGGAATCCATGATTGAGCCCTATGGGAGAGCCTATTATGACTCTCGTTGAGGCTCTGGTGGAAATGAGGGTCAAATCAAATCAAAATCTAATTTTAGCTCGCGCCCTACGGGGGAGCCCTATTATGACTCACGTTGAGGCTCTGGTGGAAATGAGGCCCTAATCAAATCTAATTTTAACCTCACCAATCGAATATATGGTCAACAACTGGAAACCCATAGATTTGACTCACCTTCTGTTCAATTAGACTCTCCAATTGAATGTTGGAGAAAGTGTCTTTCTTTTCACGCCAAAAATTTGATGACCAGAAGAAATCGCATTGAAACTATTTCTAATGAGAATAATCAATTTGTTCACATTTTAAACTGGTTCATATCCAATAAGCTGACGTTAAATGTCGACAAGACCCAGGTCATGATATTTTCCAGGAGGGTAATACCCATTCCTAACACACAAGTCGAATTGAAAGGTCATCCGGTTGCATATGTTTCTCGGTGTTATATTATTTGTCGTCGGGAAATTATCCAAATCGTGCGGCATATTTAACAAAATTAAATATTGTCTGAAACACTTTTGTCTTACAGTCTTATTCATCCTTTCCTGTCGTGTTGTGTAAATGCCTATGTCTCAACACACAAAACAAACCTAGGACCTATCATTCCTAGTTCGAAGCATGTCATCAGAACACCATCACATGCAGCAGACGTGACCACACGTTGCCTCTCTCGTCAAAGGAATATTTTTTTCCTATGTCATTTCATTATTTTTTCTCGCTGCGGTGTTTATTTACAGAGCCTTGACTCATTCAACGAACACTGATAACAATTTTTTCATTCAAAATAATCCTATGTATGATCTTCGTAACAATGTGAATTAGAAATTTCCCTCTAACTTGTCAACACAGTCCCAACTATTTTTAAATACAGAGCTGCTAAAATTTGAACCATATGCATTGCCATAGATATGAGGTTTTGATTTGATTTGATCCTCATTTCCACCAGAGCCTCAACGCGAGTCATATTAGGCTCCCCCGTAGGGCTCGATGATCATGAATTCCAGTAGGCTCGGCGCGAGAAAACAAACGCTTTTAAAGTTAAAAAAAAATGAAAATTTAGCACTGTCAGACGCACGCTGGTGCTTACGAGAAATACACTTAGACGAAACGGACCTCCGCGTCCAATAACCTGAAACTTCATGAGTAGTATGTACGCACACTAGTGCGTACAGGTAGCATCGTCGAGACTGGTACAAGATTTACGGCTACACGGACAAAGTCAGCTCCGACAGCAACACAACACAATGTTTACAGCTACGCAGTCTAGTTAAGTAGAGGTACAGTTTATTTTTTCGGGTAAGGTAAAGACTAAGACAAAACGAATCCCCGCCTCCAACCACTCATAACTCCACGAGTAATATGCACGCGCGACAGTGTACACTGATAGTGTCGTCGAAATTTGTCCAAGGTGTATGGCTTCACGGATTTGATCAACTCCAACCGCAACGCGTCACAAGGTTTTATAGCTACGCAGTCCAGGTCAACCCCAGAAATTACATATGGTCAGTGCACGCACGAGCAAGCATAGACTGAAGAAAGAACACCCATTCACAAAATCACAAACAGGAACTCCCGCACAAATACACCAGCATTATAATACATGACAAAATTGTGGATCGTGAAGAAGAAAGTAAGGGCAGGTTCGAAATGGGCAGAAAAATTGCTCAGATTATTGATTTCGCACTTATTGTTTTAAGGGGATACTGTGAGGGGGAGCATAGATCCCTTGAGTCCCAAAAGATCCCGATGAATCACGGTGGGTTAACCCAAGTCTCCCGGGTCTTCCCGAGCTCCCCGAGACCCCTCGTCTCAACTCATCTCGGCTTGTCTCGAATCATTTTGGCTCGTCGCGACCAACTCGACTCGCCTCAACATGTTTCGACTGATCGAGGCCAGCCTCGACGCGCTTAGCCCTCCGTGCCATTATTCCGCGGACTTTAATAACTAATTGTTCTTCTCAAGTATTTCACATTCATACATTTTTTGTGTATATGTTTTACTGCGAGGGGAGAGGGAAGCAGGGGTCCCAGGGTTCAGAGGGGCCTCAAACGGGTCCCAAACTTTCTCAAAGAGGGCCCAAAAGGCCTTGGTAAGGTCCAAGTGGGTCCCCCCCCCATCCTCCTGGTCTTCCAAGTCCCCCGGGTTGCCGAAATCTCCGGGTCCCACGAGTACCCCCCATTCCCGGGTTACCTAGTCTCAACCAGCCTCGGTTTGTCTCGACTCGTCTCCAGTCGCCTCAACATGCCTCGCCTCGTCTTCTCCACGCACAGTGCCATTCAAGACTTTCACTCTCTAAGATCAACATTATATCACCATTTAGCTATCAAAACGCCTAGCTGTGCTCGGACATTTATTAGGCGCCCGGGAGAGAGCAAATTCTCCCACCGTAAATTGGACTAGACTAACTAGCACACCGCATAGTCCACCTAGGGCCCCTGCGGGCGTCTAACGATGCATAATTATGTAACTAATCCAAAATTGATCACTATGAAAAAGGGCACAGATAAATAATTGAGCCCACGTAATAAGAAATACTAGAATAAAGTGTTGATGATCTATCTATGATCATCTATCTATGACCTACTCCGATGATCTATCTATAGATGACCTGGGTCTTGTCGTCCATCCACCTCAAATGAATATACGGACGAACGTAACCTAAAATTATTTATGTTTGAACATGTACGTGCAGAAATTCTTGAATTGTAATTTACTTTTGCTCTGCAGTTTACCGTGTCAACTATTTTTGCTTCATAAGTTTCCTGTTATAGATACATTCATTCCAGTTATTCTCGTTTCATATGCTCAAATTTCCAATTATCTTGTTCATGTAGAAATCCGTTCATTCACTTTTGGTGATGCTGGTAATATTGATTAATATTGATTACCAAAACGTTAACAACGTGAGCTTTTGTGAGCGATGATAATTCAAGTGAACACCGTGCTTTTACTTTCAAGGCACAATCTGACTCCAAATTTATGAACATTTACATTTCACGAATGAGGTTGAGTATTATGGGCAAGCACCAAAAAACAGACACAAGGACAATGACTGACAAAGGCAAGTAAAAATCGTTGGTATTGGTGTGGCCCCACTTAACTGAATGGAGACATCCAAGGTAATATAGAAGGGGAAAATAAGGGAGATAGGGAAGCCGGCAAAGAGAATTCCGTGCGTCGCTGCTTCACAGCGGGTAATCTTCACGGCTTCTTAGAATTTTTGTAATTCAGTCGAGAATTCAGTTTTGGTCTCGTCTGAAGTGGGTTGTCGTACAATGGAGGTAGTGTTCCCTTTTTGGCGTCGGTCCGCAGCTGGAAATGAAGGCTGCGCATAAAAACAATATTTGGCTAAACAGGTGCCACATGGGAGATAATTAAACACCATTCTACCTGCATCATGCAGGCAGACAGATTGGGTGCATGTAGTAAAATAGACACATAAATAAATGAAAATAGTATACACCTATGGGTGTAGCTACCATGAATAAAAATGGGAGTCTTAAGCTTCACAATTAAAGATTTTGATCCAATATCATTTCTATGTTCATGATCCAGAATTGTGCATTCGTGATGTATGATAGTTGCAAGAGATGTCACCCATTGAAAAATGTTATTTACACTATATGTATCTATGCCTAGGCATGGATCAAGGTAGGGTGCTACTAAAGATTGATCCCATGTGAGCAGAATACCAATTTGAATATCCTATTATTGCCTTGGGCCGAGAAATTTCCCATAGCTAGCTGCAACTGTACATTTGTGTAAGGTTGAAATCTCGCATCCAGGTATATACAGGGAATGTCTTTCTGCAGAAATCTGAGATGTATTCATTAGTCTGCTCTAGATTTAGAAACCTAGCATGAGACACTGGTGATCGCACATTTGTAAATCAATGTTATTCTTACCTGTCTTCTGTGGGGCAAGATCCACGGGAAGCCTTGTTTTGATACTTTTGCACTGGCTAAGGTAAATCTAGATGCATTCACTCTTTATTTGTATATCCTGCAACAGAAACATTTAATTCCTACTATCTTTTTCTTTGCCCTGTGGGAGCAGTTTGTTTTCACATGGATAGTTTAAAATATGAAGAAGACACACAAAACACTGTGTTCCTCTCTACGGAGAGTTAAGAAAAAGCCCGCTCAGATTTCCGCGGGGAGGCTTTGTTGTCAGGAAGGCGTTGGTGCCATATTTGTGTCAAGTTATTTATCTGAATCATTTATTCCTTCTGATGCATGTTTCGTGGCTTTTTGTGCATGGGTATACGTATTTATTTAATCAAGCTAAATATTTGTTGCACTGCTATTATGGTTGAACGCACTTTTGTACTAGCTGCACGGAAATGTTGTAGCTACCTACAGAGAGATGCAACAATGAGATCAAAAGATGCGATTGCTTAATAGTAATAGGTGCTTGTGATGCACGTATAATGTGTTTAGTGTTATAAGGATAATGTATGGTCAATTGAGAACCTCTACACATTATACTCATCAATTATGACTAATTGATTTTGTTTCGTGTGCATTTGTAACATGTCATGTTAACTATGCAGTTAGTTTCAAAATTGGTGTCATCGTGTTCCAAACAATGTGTGAGTAATGCGATAATCTTCATGTCAGACATTCCCTTTTTTTTTTTAGCGGCCGTTGAAACAGTACATTGACATGATAAAGTAAATGTCAGTGACCATACTCATATAGCTTATTTTCTTTAAATCGATTGGGGTGGATGGATGGTTTTTTATTTTATAGATCATCAACACTTCATTTTAGTATTTTAGTATTTCTTCTTTCTTGGGCTCTATTACTTTTCACTGCCTTTTTTTCATGATTGGTTTTCATTATATATATATATATATATATCGAGACTGGTTGAGACAAGGTTTTGGTGAGTTTGGTAAGATTGATTAATGGGCAAAAATTCACTAGTTGGCAAACCAAACCGTTAATGGTAAAGTGAGCTTCTGTGAGCGATGATAATTCAATTGAACACGGTGCTTTCACTTTCAAGGCACAATCTGACTTCAATAGATTGTTAAAACTGATTACTTCAAGAAACGAGGTTGAGTATTATGGGCAAAC
The DNA here is from genome assembly GCA_016164225.1 of Gammarus roeselii. Classification (NCBI taxonomy): domain Eukaryota; kingdom Metazoa; phylum Arthropoda; class Malacostraca; order Amphipoda; family Gammaridae; genus Gammarus; species Gammarus roeselii. Next base: position 626 of record SDVV010022410.1, on the reverse strand, counting down.
ACCAAATAACAGACACAAGGTCAATGACAGAAAAAGGCAGGAATGTAATATTTGGTATGGCGTAATTATAAATTCCCAACTTAACTGAGTGAAGACATCCAAGGCAATGTAGAAGCGGAAAAGAAGGGAGATAGGAAAGCCAGCAAGAAAATCAAGGGTGCTGTTGCTTCACAGCGGGCTATCTTCACTGCTTCTTTTTATAATTTATAGAAGTAAGGTCGAGAATTTGGTTCTGGTCTTGCCTGAAGGAGGTGGCGTACAACGGAGGTAGTGTTCCTTTTTCTGCGCCAATCCGCAGCACAGAATGAAGGCTGCACATAAAAAAGTACTTGGTTAAACAATGTGCCACATGGGAGATAATTACACGCCATTCTGCCTGTCTCATACAGGCAGACAGATTGGGTTTATGTAGTAAATAAACATAAAAAGTATAAATAGTATACTCCTATGAGTGTAGCTACCAGGAATAAAATGAGAGTCATAGGCTCCACAATTCAAAAATTACATTCAATATAATTTGACTTATGTTTATTACCCAGAATTATGAATGCATAATTCTCCTCCTACTTGATGTATGGTAGTCGTCAAAATTGATACCCGAATTGAAAATAAGTTTTTTACACTAT
>SDVV010022409.1:0-12955 GCA_016164225.1 Gammarus roeselii | reverse complement strand
AAAAACGTAGATGGGAAAGCCAGAGCATAAATAACAGTATTTTTATCTTTCTTTATCAAGTTATCGCGTCTCCTTGAGTCATCTAAGCAATGGTGACCTAAGACGTCCTGCTTTTATTAGACATCTGCACGTTAGGCATCTGGAAATAAGACATCCGGACATTACATATCTTGGTATTAGACATCTAAACTAATGTACAGATATCGTTTGCTTATAGGTTTACACAATAAACTTTTAAACAAACGACATCTGTATATTAGACATTTGGATTCCATAAATCCAGACTATAGATACAGGAACAAAAACCGACGCAATGCCAAATCCGCTGCTACGACAGTGGATCCACGACAACTGCATGGCCCACCCCAGTATGAGGTCAAAACTGTTTTGCTCTTCCCACCCAAGCCCATCCCGTTTCTCAATTGAAAAAAGATCGGAAAGACGCATCAGGACCGCTTAAGAACTCATCTATTCATAATCATTCATTCACTCACGCCTATCCATTGCACTCTCGCTTGATATTTCAGCACTGATATCTCTTCTCCGTTCAGCCTGCTACACACCATCCATCCACACAACTTTAGTCTTCTGCTAGTCCTCCGCCCATTTACTTTCGCATGCATCATCCTTCCACCAATTTCCCATCATTCATCCTCGCAATGTGTTAGAACCTTTCAAACACGTAAATCTACTTCATTTTCCAACTTACTCGCCATATCCGTTCAAATTCGAACATCGTTATTATTGATTCTCACTTTCAGCTCCACTTCGGCCATGCCTCTCAAACATTTCAGCTCGAAAACGTTCAACTTCTTCTCGCTTCCGTTCCTGATTACCCCCCCCCCCCTCCTCGTATCGGCCTTGAAGCATTGGGAACTAAACAATTCCCTCATACAACCCATCCTACTGGTCACTACACACTTTAGTGCACTCAATTCTTTACTCCCTTGTTTCACTCTAAATACAACCCATCCTACTGGTCATTACACACTTCAGTGCACTCAATTCTTTACTCCCTTTCTTCACTCTAAATACAACCCATCCTACTCGTGATTACACACTTTAGTGCACTCAATTCTTTACTCCCTTTCTTCACTCTAAATACAACCCATCCTACTGTTCATTACACACTTTGGTGCACTCAATTCATTACCCCCTTCCTTCACTCTAAATTTAACCTCAGTTTCCACTAATCCAGTTTCCTCCACATGAGAGCCCGGGTTCGTAGAACACTAAAACTTCCTCCAATAACTCTCCATTGAAGGGGGCTTTAATTCAGCTCTGATTGCCCTTCCTCGAACATCACTTTCTCGCAGCATCCTACTCACACACATTATCAAACTAAAACACAACCCAACACAATTTCTCCTCCAAATAGGCCGCCAGTGCTGTAACATCCGTAAACAGCAAATGATTCAACTGCAAACTCCACCCGTTTTCTCCTATCAACTTCAAATGTCCGACTCAACAGCCAGGAGAAATTACGCAATCTTGTCTCAATCCCGCCCTCAATTGAGGGCTCTGCGGTCAAAATAGAAACTTCGATCCGGCCTTAGCAAATGAATGCCCACTCCTTACACACGCAACACCCTCCACTAGTCATCCATGAAGACCCTGTCGCAGGTCTTTCCAAGATCAGGAGAGTTCAGAACACGTTATTTTCTTCACAGGGCTGCACAGATAGGGACTTTGTTTTAAAGGTCCAGTTTTGTATTCAACATCCCTGCAACTGCGTTGTCAATTTTAAGGTATGTACAAACATATGCATGATTCCTCCAAACGAACTGATGAAAACATGCAACCATAAGACTTATGCAAACACATACAATCTCATAAAATATTTCATTTCATAATAAAAAGTAAAAATTCGAGTTCTCACGCTCATAGTGCGTGTCACAGACACTGCAAACCACTGCCTGCACACCCTTTACCCCTCCTAACACCACACAGTTCACGCAAATTACGTCATTAGTACCGCAGTACCAAAGTTAGAAAAGTAGATGCATCACCCCACGCCGGTCCGATAAGCGCGAACTTAAAACCGACAGTGCCGGAGCAGGAGCAAACGGTCTTGCGGCCTCCGCGTGATATCAGTTCTGCCATGGGTGAGGTTAGTCAGTAATGATCATCGTCTCGTTAGCTCAGATTTTATTATTAATGACTCAAGGATATGAAAATTAGAAAAACCAACGTAAAATTGCAATTGTGAAACACTTGAACGAGTGTCTTTCTTGCCAGGTAATTCTTTTGGTCAGAAAAAGTGGGGATCAAATTACGCACCTCCCCCATCTCGCGCTTTGTATCTGCTAAAATAATTAATCGACAAAACTTGCTTGGGAATAAAAATTGACCTATCCAGAATCTTACGTTTGCCTTCCAAATTTTATTATCCTAGAGTCAATATTAAATAAAACTAAAACAAATTCCACTCGATCAAATGCACATGTCGTAATAGGACCACCACAAGATCCGTTGCTTCACATTTATCGGAGAGGAACTGGGGTGCGGTGAGTGCATAGAAAATTAATCTCTAACCGTACTATCTCTAATGTTCCCAATTAGTACTCTCTAATACAACTTACTCAACGACACAACAAACAAATTGCTATTGGAATGTTGAAGTCATTTTCATCTACATCAATGCAAGCGCTGCACTACTTAATCGGCACCACGACAGAGTCGAAATTCAGATTTTGTTGACTCACCAACCATTCGATTACCGTTCCTCTACCCCTCTTAATGCACTCAGTAACAACGGCATCCATTACAGGGGCTTCCCTGCTATCATCCCCTCATCAGCCTCATGCACCTATTCTTTATAATGACTGGCAAAAATTCTTGCTTTCAAAACCAGAACCTATAACACAGTGTCCACCTTTCTAATATCCTTAACATTCCATAACTTCGCACAATACGAAGCACAACTCTTTCGTATCAAACCTCTCTCCAAAAACAACCGGCCGTGTTGATATTCCTCTATCCAACAACCGGCCGAGTTGATATTCCTCTTAAATCCTCACCCTCATTATCTCAATCAAGAACATCTTCTTGCTCTGATCTAAATTCTCGCACAAACGCCTTCCACACCTAGCATCAGCGCTCTGCTCTCTTCGCCGCACGTTTAACCTCTTTTTTTTCTCCTCTCTTTTTTGTCCTAGGCATCGCCACCTCACTGACAACCACTCTTCAGCAGCTCTTCTCTTCTGCATCACCGTTATTTTAACTTTCTTTTACCCCTGCCTTATGACGGACACCAAGCATACCAATCGCACACCTCTACATCACATCTCTGAGCGTCTCATATTCTTCCCCAACATTACTCGTGCCGTGCCCTATCACAGTGTCATATCCCTCATAAAACGCCTGCAGAACTCTTCAACTCTACTTGTTGTGTCCAATTCACTCGATTTCACTACCTCTCGTCCTTCTCCCACTCATTTACTTTCCCTTCCAGCCCTGCTCCAGTTTCAGTCTTCTTTCCTCTTGTTAATCAGATATCCCTCTGGCCTCCCCCTCTCAACACCCACTCATCAAACAGGCTTCCTACCACTCTCCATGAAATCGAAGCTTATTGATTCAACGCTCTATCCACCACTGCACCACTGACCAGCACTACATATGCGGACTTGTGGACATATCGGTTCTTGAACCAGATGTTTTCCACCACTAGATCCTGCTCTATGATCGCAAGTATCATGTTCTCTCTTCTGTTATTTTAATTAAGTATTCCATTCCTCTCCATTTCTCGCATTTTGGTTTCCAATCACCGACACGTTGTTTTGACTCCAAAACTTTCAATAATCTCACCCAGACTAATTCAAAAATTATCCCTCTCCAACTCACTCCCCTCGCATCCTGGTCAGTAAGTAATCACAAGCGCCCATCTTTTTATATCTAACTTAACCTTCACCCACATCAATATTGAGGACACTTCATTCCACTTTGTAAAGCAATTAGCTAACCGTTGATTCAATAACATCACAGCACCTTCTTGTGCCCAGCCTTCTTCCACGTCCGACTTTCTTTCCGTTATCACACAAAGCTCACGTTCGCCCCTACCTTTCAACTTCGTCTCACTCAGCGGGAACACATCAGATTTCCTCCTCACAAGCATCTCGCAAATCACTCTCTACTTTGCTTCATCTGTATTACAACCAGGAACATTTGGTACTGTCCAGGGCCCTCGCTTCGTCCCTATTTTGTCACCTAGTATGACGCGCTAGAGGTACAGTAGCAAGTATTCTTACCCCCTGCTACGTGGGAAAACATTTCTGAACTTACTAACTTTCCACTACTCTGTTCCTAAGGGACCAGCGTTCATGGTGAAGTTCAAGTATTTACTCTCACATGACCACATGACATACCCATTGTAGTATCTCACTTAGACTCATGCTATATAACACTGAATATTAAACATCCGTGTATTAGAAACTTTAACATTAGATACCTAGTCATTAGATAACTAGACACTAAATATCTGGACATTAGACAATGGGCAGTAGACATCTGGATATTAGACATCTGGACTTATGTCGTCAGTAAACAGAAGCCCAGCTTTTTATGACCACACACTCTTTGAGACTCATGTCAGGCCCATTCCTGACCATTGTACCTGTGTAGAGATTCTTGGTTATGTCTAGGATGTGACTTTGCTCGACGTTGTTCAGAGATGATGGATTAAACAGATACATGATATGTCTGAGGTATTGCACTATGACTGGGTGTTACCTCTAAATTTGTTATTTATCAGTGATAGATTGCTGAGAAGTGACCTAGTAAAGCATTGTAGAGTTCGTTGTTATGACACAGTGGGCTTGGATTTTGTTCTACTTGAGGCATAGCATCAGTTAGATATGGGAATTTGTTATAGATTTGAACGGATACCGTAATATTATTATTTGTTATGCATGAACTTAGTGTTAGATGTCAGATATTTTTAGTATGACCGTTATGACAATACACCTTCCTTATAGGTGTTGGATTTATCATCTGGGCGTGGTAGGATAAACCGTATATCGTAAGTGATCAATGTTGCTTAGACCGTAGTAGAGGAACTTACTTAGCTATTTTATTGCTGTTATACGTTTTTGAACGGTTATCATATGAATATAAGTGTATTGATATAAATTGGCCTAATTTCATGGAATGTTGGGTATAAGATACGCTTAATTGGATGTGATGATACAAAATATTGATATGTTTTACCTCTCGACATTGGATTTGGGTCCGGTACAATGTCGTCTTGGAGAACTAATCTACCGGATTTGTGTAGAATGTTAGTGTTAGAATTCTTCAATAATTTAATTACATCACAATATTGTTATTCGCTCGCATGTCCTTACTAGATGTTTATTCCCGCATGTTTTACTTATATAAATGTTTGTAATCTGTTTGCAGCTTATACACTTAGAAGCTATTGATTAATTCAGGCTTTGTTATGAGATTGGGTTCCAATTCAGAACATCTGACTTATTCGAGCATTCACCAGATCCACAGTAGCATTTTTCACTATAGGTTTGTAATGTAGAGGGGCCGTAAACCTAACCCATCCTTACCTATCCTATCCAAATTTAACCAAGAATTATATATTTTTTACCGCTTTCATACTTATGTCATGTAATTTTTCATTCAATTTAAGCTTTATTCATATCAAATCTATCCACTCTACTCTGTAGTTTTTACTAATCTTTACCAGTTTATGTACCTATATATATATTTTTTTCACTTTGCTTGTTACAAGTCCAGTAACATCGACTAGTTTCAAGTAATGTTAGGTGATCGCTCGTTAGAAGACTATAGAGTTCAAAACGTTTATGTAAGCTTACCGCATATGTTAGTGATTGTTATGGGTGTTAAAGCGTTGACAAAATTTATGTAAGGTTTTACTGTTTGAATAAGATTTTTTGTTGTTGTAATTTTGGATGTGTTGCTCCTACCATTTTCGTCTATTATAACGAATATTGAATAAATCCACTCTAACATATTTACTACAGATCTGTGATGTAAGGTCCGCAGTCAACAAGATCTGGGATATAAATCATGCCTAAGGTACATAATTAGCGTATTATATATCAATGTACGACAACATAGATCAAATAACAATGAATGCAAAGAGGGTTAACATACACTACCATATACATTAAAACCTAGGGAACCTAACCTATCAGGCATTCTAACCAATAGTTATGTTTTTTTTTATTCAAGTTTGATGGTTATTTTTGATATTGATATGTATGAAACTCTTCACTTGGACTGTATATTTAACATATCAAAAGCAGTTTGGATACGCTTTTCCAATTTGATCCAGCAAATATCCTTCTGCATATGTTTAGATTCCAGAATTTTTATCGATATCTCTGTTACATGTTTGGATGAGACTCAGCAGGTAGGATCCAAGAGAACTAATGCACTTCAATTTGTTCCACTTTTTAAAGTGGAACAGTTTCACGCGGTATTAGGTTCAAATATCTAGTCATCCTAACCACCTTAACCATTAATTGTATTTTTCCATTCAAGTTTGATGGTTATGTATGATATTTAGTCGTTATTTTGTGCGAGGTACATATCAAATTCCCTTCACACGGCTCTATTTTACAAAGTTTTTTTATGTCACACACCAGGTACACACACACACGCTTTGTACGCATATGCAGGGCCAGTCACGGTATAATGACGGCGTATACAGATGTCGATACCGGCACAATGTAGAAATACACACATTTGTATGCATATACAAGGTCGGTTAACATTTGTAGCATTTTACCTCTGATCTATGATTTTTCCATTAGAACAAACTCCCTTGCTTTTGTTGCAAGATATTTATTGTGGATCAGCTTCACGTCATATTAGGTTAAAAGAACTAATCATCCTCACCTAATCTAACCTTTTCTAACCAAGAATTGCGTATGATCGATTGACTTTCGTGCATACAAATGATACTTATCTATCGATTTATAATATATTCATATCCATCCTCTCCACTTGGCTCTGAATTTTGATCTATCCTTTGAAGTTTTGATATACACTTCCAATTTTGATCTAGCAAATTTCATCCACTTTCAAATGCAAATTACATCGTTTGTTTTTAATGTTATACCAATTTTTACATGATTCATGATTTTACATGTTATTCACACCCAACAAAACCTAACCTAATCTAACATTATGTTTGGTATTCAGTCATTGATATATCCATATGAAGCCCTTCAGACGACTCAAAATATCACTTTAACATATATGTTACTTATACGTTGTCACTCTCAACTCATATTAGTTAGCAGAGAGGACCCATTTTAAAACTTAGATGGATTGAATAATACAAGTAATTTATATTTGTATCCAGTTTCATACAAACGGAAACATGGTCCCACACTATGTTTTTCTTATTTATACTTCAATATTTCCCCTTGGCTCTACATCTTTGACAACTTACAACTCTGATTTGCCTTTTCTTTCCTATAATTTTCATATTCCTGACGATGACTTCGGATTTGTGTTTATTCTATTTTATTTCTTTTTTGCGCAGATCACAGACCCCCGTTACCACATCACGTCCGAACAAACGATGTCACATGCTATACCGCATCCTTCCACAACAGAACCAAAAACTTGTCTGACCAAGATCTGATCGGACTCTGATTTATATCCTACCAATCTGTAACACATTCAGCTCATTCACCCCCTCCCCCATGATAAGTTTACGACAATGTTTAAATTTGTCATGAGCGACATTTTCAGCTTCGTTTCATACCGTGAAAATATTCTTCTACTGATTTCGACAATTAGATGGTACCACCGACTAACTGTCCTGATGTATTTTATTGCAATTCATTGCTTATCCTTTGAGTTTAGGATATTATAAACATTTGATAAAGGATTTCCATGGTTTATTTTTAGTTTTATTGGCATTATTTAGAGACCTTGCTGGCATCATCAATGACATCTACCTCGTTTTTGATATGAAACAGCATGATTCGTACATCCAACCCAACCCTTCATCACTATATTTCATTTTTCCTCTCAAAATCCTTCATATACTCCATCATATCTTTGATGCAAATACCGGAAGCTGTTCCGTTCCAGTGAGTCCTCAAATGGATTGCTTTTTCTTCTTGAACCTTAATTATTCGAAACTTCTCTAATTCAAAGTCATTCTGATCTTCATAATTGAGAAATTTTTGCACACGATCCAGATTTTCTTTTGTTCTTTGGTACAATTAGTTTCCCACTACCTCAGCTTTATTACAGTCATGATGAATATTTTCCACTTGACTCATATCAATTTCGAGATTTGATTTATTATTTCCCTTAAACTTTGTTACACACGACTTTAACGCGTCGACATTTGTTACCCAAAGCAGACTTCCCTTTTCCTTCATCCATATATGAATGATATCTCCCACTCTTTTGATTCTTGTTTTACCCATTCTGAGATAACTGATATTTTCAACACTAGTCAGTATTTGTTTGATCCGACTCAAATCATCTACGGAGATTTCTTCTTCCAACACTTGTAAACAAATTTTTGGGATATGAATATTCCTCTTGTTTCTTCTATAACGAAACGTGCGTCTCCGCTTGATCTCAACGTAACACTGACTCCATTCTCGGTATGCAGCTAGCTATTACAAGTTGATTACATGTTGTTTTTCGCAAATCATTAGGCCTAACATTGCTCGCCTAGGTCATCCACTTTATATGTATGCGTATAGGGCTATTTACGTATGTGAATGTGTATGTTCAAGCGTATGTACGTGTTACATAAGTAAAAACATATTGTAAAACAAAAATTTAAAATTCGAAACTTCAATAAAAATTCAAATTTTCGAGGGATAACAGAGCCAATTCGGTCTATTGAAGTGATAACTTGGCCACTTAAGTGAGGTGTTATCCCTCGAAAATTTGAAATTTTATTGAAATTTTGAATTTTAAATAACTGATCTAAAGATCTGCAAATGGATATTTGCTGGATCAAATTGGAGAAGTGTATTCAAACTGCTTTTGATATGTTAAATATACAGCCCAAGTGGAGATTTTTATACATATCAATACCATACATAAGCTTCAAACTTGAATAAAAATACATAACCGTTGGTTTGGATGACTGTTAGGTTAGGTTGAATAGGTATTAATGTATATGGCAATGTATGGTAACCCTTTTTGCATTCATTGATATTTGATCTATGTTGTCGTACATTGATATATATTTCGCTAATTATGTACCTTAGGCATGATTATATCATAGATCTTGTTGACTGCGGACCTTACATCACAGATCTGTAGTAAATATGTTAGAGTGGATTTATTCAATATTCATTATAAAACACGAAAATGGTATGAGCAACCATCCAACAGTACAACAACAACAAATCTTATTCAAACAGTAAAAGCATACATAAAACTTGCTAACGCTTTAACACCCATAACAATCACTGACATATGCGGTAGGCTTACATAAACGTTTTGAACTCCACAATCTACTAACGAGCGATGACCTGACATTACTTGCAACTAGTCGATATTACTGGGCTTGTAACAAGCATAGTGAAAATATTTATATATATATACGTAGGTACATAAACTGGTAAAGATTGGTAAAAACTACTGAGGCAAGTGGATAGATTTGACATGAATAAAGCTTAAATTCAATGACGAAATACATGACATAAGTATGAACACGGGAAAAAATATATACACCTTGGTTAGATTAGGTTAGAATAGGGTAGGATTGGTTGGGTTCCGGGCCCCTCTACACTACAAACCAATAGTGAAAAATGCTACTGTGGATCTGGTGAATGCTCAAATAAGTCAGATATTCTGAATTGGAATGCAATCACATAACGAAACCTGGATTAATCAAAACTTCTAACTGAATAAACTGCAAACGGATCACAAACATTTTCGGAGTAAGACATGCGGGAATAAACATCCAGTAAAGACATGCGAGCGGATAACAATATTGTGATGTAATTAAATTATTGAAGTATTTTAACACTAACACTCGGCACAAATCCGGTAGATAAGTTTTCCAATATGACATGGAACCGGACCCAAATCCAATGTCGAGAGGTAAAACATATCAATATTTTGGATCATTACATCCAATTAAGTGTATCTTGCACCAAACATTTCATCAAATTATGCGAATTTATATCAAATACAGTTTTATTCATCTGACAACCGTTCGAAAACGTATAACAGCGATAAAATTTCTAAGTAAGTTCCTCTTCTACGGTCTCAGCAACATTGATCAAGTACGATATACAGTTTATTCTACCACACCCAGATGATAAATCCTATACCAATATGGAACGTGTATATGGTCAATCAATACATGATGCCGATGTGCATTACCGATCTTGTAATTATTAGAAACATAAATAATCCTGTACTCTAACTCCTAACGTGATCTGGTTCAAGAAGGAATCATATACTAACATAACAGACATACTAAAAATATCTGACATTTAACACTGAGTTCATGCATAACAAACAATAATATTACGGTATCCGTTCAAATCTATTACAAATTCCCAGACCTAACTGACGCTATGCCTCTAGTAGGACAAAATCCAAGTGCACTGTGTCATAACAACGAACTCTACAATGCTTTACTAGGTCACTTCTCAGCAATCTGCCACTGATATATAACAATTTTAGAGGTAACACCCTGTCATGGTACAATACCTCAGACATACCATGCATCTGTTTAGTCCATCATCTCTGGAAAACGTCGAGCAAAGTCATATCCTGGACATAACCAAGAATCTATACACAATTACAGCGGTGAGGAATGGGCCTGACATGAGTCTCAGAGTGTGTGTGGCCAGAAAAGCTGGGCTTCTGTTCACTGACGACCTAAGTAAATCACTACAACGATCAGCAGCTAGTCGGATAACCTATTTAGCAAACCCATGGAAGTTATGACCGACATCCACAAGAATTTACAAAATCAATTTGAACTCGGACGAACAACAAATGACCACCAAAGAGTGTAAGCCGCCTCTACACCAGGACCCATCCATCCAGTAAATCGTCCTCTGAAACGTTAAACTACACACTTGCTTGGGATCAAAGATGAAATTCCACAAAGATTCAGTACGGATTTACACCTGTTAAACATAAATTCCTATGATTATCGTGGAAAAAATATATACAACAACAACTGTAAAATGGCCAAATAAGACTCCGTACTCTGCCCTAATTGATATTAAAAATTGTAATACACTAGGGTATTCATCATAGTACAACGGTCTACTTATACAAATAAACATAAACACAACTAGCTTTGGCTTAGGGGACTCTCTAGCTCCTCCAAAACATTGAAGTATGTTCAAACACTAAATAAACAATGAAGTAACAGCAAGACCAACTTTGTAACAAATGGAATCTTCTATATCTATAATATCCACGTCAAACATCGTAACAGGATGTAAGAAGATATATAAAACACTACAAAATGTACAACATCTAACTAAATTATACCTGAAATAGTGTTCTGCATTGCAGATACAAACGTAATAAATCCTAATATTCCTATAATTGTATACAATACCCAATACCTTGCTTCGAAGATTGAAACTGTACAGAGAATTTACAAAACTGTATGAAATATACTGAAACGGTCATATTATAACAAAATAAGAAGAATGATGCAATAACCGACCAATTATGCCTGAAATAGTGTGCTACATGAACGATGCAAACCCAAAATATCCTTAAAAATCCTATAACTGTATGCGATAACTATTCAAAATTTCAAAATACACTACAAATTCAATATATATCAACCGATCATTACTAAGTATACATAACATAATTTAATAACTTACAATAAAACCATATCGTTCAGCTACTCTTGCTATTGGAACACCGCGCCAATGGAACACTGATATATCTGGTTCAAAGCTGATAATGCGTTATGGACTATACAGAATCTCGTAACGAAGCTACTGCATCCTAAGAATATTATACATCAACTCAACAACTGTCAAACTAATAAATCATTTTATTCATATATATATTATATGCATATGAAATGAATAGATGGAAAATACAAAACGCTGCCAAAGTTCAATATAAGGCTGGTACCAAACAGGGCCGATCGCACACTTGGGCTGCAAATCGAATTATAAAATATATCTACCGCACGATTCCTATAAACTGTATATACAATAAATATAATGATAAACGAACAAAACAAACCAACTCCGAATGAGTCAAATATACTCTTGGGTGATGATACTGATGTAAACATGGATTCGACATGGAAGTGCAATTTCACCTTTTTTTCCAAAGTGAGAGAATTATAACGAAATGCTTCCATTAATAAAGACAACATTATTCACACTGAACAAATAATTTGCATCCTGGAAATAATCCATAACGGGTTCATTTATTTTTTGAAGGAAGTTTTCAGTCGCCTGCTTATTTGTATCTTTTTCTGCGTCCGGTAGCTCACAACAGAGAAAACGGAAGAAGGAGTTAATGCTAGAGTAACTAAAACAGTGCGCATGGGTACTACTGATAGTACAATCGCAGAAAATAACATTAAACTAATTGAATCTATGCCACGTGTAAATTGATAAACAGCGAACGACGTAGAAATGATACCAAGGTTGAAAATTTCATCATGAACGTGTTCGGAAATGAACATTCGTGCAAGCAGAATATGTGTGGGGTTTTAACCTTTAATACTGCATGTAAATTACTATATAACTGTTGGATTTATTATCAATAAAAAATAATGTTATAAATGTATGTTATCAATACCTCTAAACATTCAAAGAACTAGCTTCAAAAATGCATATATGCATCATGACATGCAAGGAATTTGCATTACAGTATGCTTATCATTGAAATGCGATTAAAATAAAATACCAAAGGTAACCTATATAAAAACGTTCTATTTATATAACTTATTAACATATATAACCTATACCTTATGAATAATTCG